>OZ007551.1:2129514-2274746 GCA_963931895.1 Eupithecia pulchellata | reverse complement strand
CTTTATCGCGGTCCAGCATCTGCCCAGAAGTTTTTTGCTGGCATGATGCAGCAGGGCGTCCTACACTAAGTTTACTAAGTCGCAGTCTCCACTCAAGAAACACGTTTACCCCAGCGGTTGTCGGTTCTTCGAGAAATACATACTAAGAGTCAAAGCTTATTTGAATGTAATTTAACTTATCTTAGATAAGTACGATATTTTATTAGATAGGTATCTTATATCTATACGAAAATTATAATGAGGAAATATTTTATTGTTTGTTTGTTTGTTTGATTTGAATGTTTGAATTGAATAGGCTCCAAAACTACTGGACTGATTTGAAAATTCTGTAAAGAAGATTGGCTATAGAATATTTTTTAAAAAGTTTGGGTTCCGCATGAAAATAATATGTTTGATATATAGGTACCCGTGCGAAGCCGGGGCGGACCGTGGTTAATAATTATGAGGTAGGTAGATAACTATCACGATTTCTAACGCCCCGTACTTTGAAATTTGAACTTGCGACCTGAAAACTCATGAGGACGGCTTTGCTTTTGGCGGCCTTATGGCCTTATTGCCAATATAACAAAGACACAATGGTTTGGTTTTAACATGAAACACCACTTGGCAACTTCGCAGGCCAAACTGTATGTATTGAACTTTTGAATCTTTTACTGCATGGCTGTGTAGCTGTTGGGTCCTCAGTAGGTATGTGCGGTTCCTACCTAATGTCTATTTAAAACACAATAATGTAACGAAGGAATAGTACTTACTTATATACCTATATCGAGTACAATATCCCACAATTTCATGCCTACCGGCAAACAAACAAAGCTGCAAAAACCAATAAAACGGAGCGACAAACAAACGCTCGCTCGACTTTTGAAACACCGCCGCGCCCCGACCCGCCGCCGCCGCCCCCGACGCGACGCGACGCCGCGCATTGTCTTATGAAATGAGTTGTACCAATTTCTTTTGTCTTTAGTTTGAAATGAAGTCCCGACACACAGGTGATGCCTACAACTTAGGGTTCTATACCTAAAGAGTTGGAACAGGATCTAGGATTATTATATACCTACCTACGCTGCTCCTATTGTCTGTTATGATTAGGGTTGCCATATTTGGCTAGGCTCTCGTCGGGACGTTCTAGGATGTAGTGAACAAAACGCGCAGATGATATAGTATTAAACATTTATTTTACTACCTACCATACATAACATAACGTTGAATTAAATGTTCTAATTAGGTACTAAAATGGCCATACTTTTCAGAAGATTTTCCTTTTTTCAACAATTCTTTGTGATTTTTAACATTTATGTAAAACTCTGTGCAAGTTATGTTATAATTTACTTGACACTGTAAAATAGACTCCACAGTCCCTGGCTGGCAGAAGACGATTTCGTTCATGGACAGCCATCTCGTTCTAGAATGTGACAAAGGAGTTTGATAATTTATATCAACATACGAACAGAACCTTGACCCCGACGTTCAAGCCCTCCAAAGTTGGTGTTACTGTTGTCCCCACAAAAAGCAACAAGCTTATCTAGCGGAATCTGCAATTGCCTCAAAGTGTCGAGACAATTATATAGAAATAGTTTCCGATGTTTCATTTTTTAACGAATCAAGTTTAATAGCTTCTGCTGGCCGAGCGCAGCGCGCGAATTTAAATCGGGACATTTTAGTGTTTTGTCGGGACGTCGGGACAGTGAGCCTAAAGACGGTGACAGTCCCGATATATCGGGACGGATGGCAACCCTAGTTATGATGTGCATACCATGACTCAAAGCTTATTTGATTGTAGGTATAAACTTGGTCTAAATAGATAAAATAGGTAGAAGAAGAAGACAACCAAATCGAGGCAACCGTTCTGCGTGCTTCACGTAATATACTTAATCAAATAAAATAATAATAAATATCTGTACCTTTAATTTATATTAATTAAGTGTTTTTAATTTTAAACTTACGCTCTGAACACAAAATGATTAGCACGATTGTAACTGGTATTTATCGCGAAAAAAAACGCGTTAAATACCCATTACAACAGTGCTAATCATTATATATTAATTAAATGTACCTAAATTTCCAAAGTATTTAATATCATAAAGTCCTTTGAAACCCCGCCGCCCCGCCGCCGCCCCGCGCCCCGCCACGCGCCGCCGTCCAACTCGTCCAAGATCGCCATTACCTAATTAATCTCTATTTATTGGAAATAACTTCACAACTTTTTGTTCTAACAATAGGGGGTATTTATCTCATTTTGTAACTACCATGTTATTTATTAAGAAAATATTATACCTAAGAAAGCTTCTGTACAGATAATAATAATTATAAGGATAGGTATCTACAAATAAATTAGGCGATATTCCCTTTGAACACACAAAATACTACTTGGCAACTCAAACAGTAATGCGAAACAATGCGCGACTGCTGTACTACTCTAACATAAGTCAATGCCTACGTTGAAAACAAGGACAGAAAAATAATGCAGATGACGTCACATGAAACACACACTTGGCAAGTAGCAGGCCACTCTATATTGAACCTTATTCTGTATGCGTTTGAATCTTTTACTACATGGCTGTTGTAGCTGTTTGCACTGTTTGTCAAGGTCAACCGCGGCACGCGCCGGCTCGCCTTTGATCCGCTAAATTCTTTCGCCCCTTTGCATGCTTATATCTCGAAAAGTTGTGAACCGATTTCAAAGAACTTTTTTTTATCGGATAGAGAAATTCAAGAGGAAGATTTTCGTATGAAACTCGCACGAGCCCGCGGCCGATTGGGGCCGCTATTCACTCAAGGAACCGCAGTCACGTTTTCGGTCACCACGTCCAGGGGGTGCACCCTGGAGGAATTTTTTTTACTGAAACGGATGGCGCTTGGCACGAGTAAACTGACTTCCACCACCGCACGATGCGGCGCGGCTCGGTTCGGCGGCCAGGGGGCGAAAACCCTCGCGGAGAAGCTGCTTTCCCTCACCACGTCGAGGTGGTGCACCCTGGAGGAGGCGGATGACAAGCACTCGATGCGGAATCGCTTTCTCTACGGGATGACGAAAAAAAAAATTCAAATTTCTCAAAAAAGACCTCGAAATCGACCCTTTTTGAAATCGTCTTTTCGAGTACAAGAAGTTGAAAAATCGGAAAAGTCGGAATTTTCCCCGGGTCCAATTGAACGAATCTTTAAAGTTTAGCAATAAAAACCATACCTCCCCATCCACCATCAGGGAGAACAATTATGTCAATGAGTGAGTCAGTCAGTGGTAATCGACGCTTATATATTTAGAAGATGATGATGAATGATGATGATGATGATTACACTTACTTATCTCTCACTATCAAATTATCAAAAACATAGGTACCTTACTTACTTATTGTATAGATGTTTGAAATTTATTTTCAGACGTCACCTTCATGCTATCAAATCAATCATATTGAGATATTATCTATTGATCTATTACCAAGTAATCTCTGTATGTACCTAAGTCAAAAACTATAACCGAAAAACGTAAGGATCAGCAATTTTTCAGTTACAAAATTAAAAGAAGTTCCCATCTTCCATGAGAAATGCTCAATGGTGGCTTGAAGAAAATAATGTTTCTAAATGAATGAGACTATGTACTTATATGTAGGTACCAAAAAATATTTATTTATTTTAGTATGAAAGAAAACCTAATAACTTAGTAGGTAACCTATTTATGCTGAAAATGCATCGCATTTCTCATTCGTTATATACCTAATGAAAAATACATAACACTACGTCTTGGTAATTGTTTTTCTTTAGTAGGCCTTTTTTCAATGTTTCAAACCTTACTTACTGCATTACTGCATGGCTATGGTACTGTTCGTTTTGTACCTAAGTCTTTTTATAGATATTGCGTCTGTCGCGCAGGGGCGGCTAGATGACGTCACAATCACGGATGACGTCATCAGAAATACCTACATACTACTTGTTTCTACTATCCGTTCGCCGGGCCCGGCTGCCACAGATTGAAATTGAGTACGTAAGGCGTGCATAATAAAATCGATACATATTTTTAAAAGTACAAAAATTGCCACAGCGCGTTATGATTCGAACTCGCATACACTCGCATCTAAAGTGGACATTATACGCCTACACCACGGAGCCGTTAGGAAATGGGACGAAAATAAAAATTCCATCATAGCATGTTAGCAGGCCAATGTGTATTGAACCTTATTATTTTATTATATATTGAACATAATGTAATACCTTACAGACACAATCCACCTTCCTTTATATTTTAGGGTTGTTTGTGATATGATAATGATAACAAAGTCCTTTGAACCCCCGCCGCCGCCGCGCCCCGCCGTCGGTCGCGCCCCTCCCCGCCGCGCGCCGTCCAAGATAGCCATCGAAACCACTTATTTCTTTGGTGGTTGTGGTTGCGTACATACAACCACAAAAAGAAGATCTTAAATTTATTTACGTTCTACACAATCTTATCTTTCGAGCGTACATCATCCAGCAGTCTTTCGCAGGGCGTCCTACACCTCATTTACTAAGTCGCGGTCTCCACTCAAGAACACGTTTACCACAGCGGTTGTCGGTTCTTCTTCGAAATACATACTAAGAGTCAAAGCAGATAAGCAGCTCGGGGGGAGGGGTTGCCTTAGAGAGCCTTTTTGCCGTAGGAGTTGTTACTTTTCATAACCTAAAACGTCTTTGATTTTGCGATAAAAAAATATCAGCCATTTTGGATTTGAAAATGGACATCTTTTTCGTAATCTACGAGTTTGAGTTAGTCGAAAACGATACCCATATAAGTATGTAGGCGTAGTGAATTACCTAACTAAAATGTACCTAATTGAAATAATTGACAGGTATATACAATATTGCATTGTGACAGTTTGGTAGCGTCACTATCATGGGTGCAGAGAAAGTCACGTTGAGGAAAAGCGCCATCTCCAATAGGTCATCGAAACTATATACCTAATTAGTGCGGAGAATTCGATTTATCTCTTACGCTTATAAAGTTCTCCTGAGGGTCGATAGATGGCAATTATCAAAAACATACTTTCTTATTACACTTACTTATCTCTCACTATCAAATTATCAAAAACATAGGTACCTTACTTACTTATTGTATATATGTTTGAAATTTACCTACATAAAAATAAGGTACCAGTACATACCTATTTACCTGTTATAGCTTACATAGTTTCATTCCGTGCCTATTTCAGACGTCACCTTCATGCTATCAAATCAATCATATTGAGATATTATCTATTGATCTATTACCAAATAATCTCTGTATGTACCTAAGTCAAAAACTATAACCGAAAAACGTAAGGAGTAGCAAGTTACCTATAGATAGTACATCCCACAACATCTATCTTATTTATTAATTATTAATTTATTATAGATAACTTCAAAATTTCAATAAATAATTATGTAGCTGTTTTCTGCTGTATCATTTCTTGAAAAGTTCTTCTTTGGTATCTACTTTTTGATAACATTGCGAGAATCGGACAGGATACTGAATCAGGACACATGAAGTCAGGTTTTGTATTTGAGTGAATAAAACAACATAAAATGTAAAGGTAGATTATTTTAGTTGATTGATAGTACCTTAATGTTTGACAATATAATTTTCAGTTACAAAATTAATAGAGTCGCCCATCTTCCATTTGTGGTTACCTGAAAAATAATAAAAAAATATTAGTTTAGCTTTCTGCCATAAATGACAACTGGTACCTATCAATAGTTATTAATTTGGAAGATCTGAAGGTTAGTATGATATCGACTGTAGTAAGGTCGTCTTTTCGAAGTACGATGAGAAAGGATTTTTTTTTGTATATCTCAAATCAACTTGTAATATGACAACTGCTGATCATGCCATATTCTCATAACATTTGCGAGCCCAGTAGGAAAAGTCGGTACCTACACCACTAACATCGTCTCAGTAAAGTAATATTCTATGTTAATTTCAGTTTGATCAAATACATTTGCAGATTACAATTATATATCAGATTAAATGCTGCTTCATTACCCTAAAATGGGACCGTATGTCGTCTTTTACTGTGCTCGGTTCATTTTATACTTGATTAATGATTACATAAAAAAAAATATAACCTTTTATTTGGAGTTGTACTAAATCGGAGTAGCATTCTACGCCGCGTCGGCAATGTAGGCAGTGGAGGTACGCTGGTAGCCGCGTCTTCGCCATGATTCACGTTCAGTTTCTAAAAAATCTAAATGTTTACTTACTACAACATTTTCGCATATTTCCAAACACTTATTGGAAATGTTTTTTATCCCAGGTAGTAGATATTATGTTGAAGTTTTTTATTTTATAATATAAGGATTAGTAAGCCACGTAGGAAGATGCGTATTCAATTCCCGCCTTATGACAAATGTATGTAATATATTTGTTCCAGGTGGTCTGTGGTTATCTTTCAAAGAAATAGATAATATTTCAAAATTTTGAAGTCTCCTCAAGCAGTTAGGTAATAAAATAATGTTAAAGAATGTGTAAATAAAACAGTTTTACATACCTTTGTATTGATAAGTTTCATAAGATTCTTGTAAGTAGCGATTAGTGGTGAAGATGAGGTGGGTGGAATTCTGAAGTTGATGGTGTAGCCAAACCCTGAAATAAAACTTATTTGGTTAGCTTATGTTTTAATATTTCAAAAGCCAATATTAACAGGATGCTCCCCTTCAGGTAGCAGTACAAAGTCTGAGCAGTAAGAGTTTAATTATTGTTTAAAAAATAAGTAAGTATAAACATGCCTTTTCTGGTTGGAGTATTATAATATCTTAATATTTCCATGTTACTATTTTGTGAAATTGATTCATTAATATAGTTATTATTGATTGATTATATTTACCAATGTTTCGAATCTTGAAATGCATGTTAGGGTCCATCCGAGGCTGATGCCGGCGCCGTCGCCCCTTGCTTTACTTTGCGGTCTCAGTTAGGTATTAGGTGAGCTGTTGCTGGTGGTACTTCGAGTCCTGAAATTTCCAATTATCAAATATATAAGATGAAATCTGGGTGTATTCTAATGATGTGAATTTAAACACATTGAGTTTCTCAAGCCTTGAATTTATCAATGACACATTAGAGCCTGAGTCATATATTCCATATACTTCAATTTTCTTATTTAAAAGTAACTTTACTCTAATTAATGGCGGCACCATTAGTTTTTTTGGTCTTCACATTCCAGTTCACATTCCAATTCTGAATTATTGATGAGCTTTATTTGTTTTCTCTGTTTTTCTTTTTCATTATTTGATTTTGATTTGAACCAACAGGAATCTTCAGAATGATAGCGCACACCTTTATTTAACTTTTCACATATGGTACATTTTTCCTTCAACTGCTTGGTTTCATTTTTATTTTTTATAAGCCTCCTTTTTATAGCCAAATGTTCTAGTTTACCAAGTTCATTAAAAAAATCTTTTGTGTGGACCACATCCTCTTTATTTATTCTGTCTGTTATAAAATCTGGTAAGCCAGCAGCGATTATATCTATTAGGGTCCCTTGATCAATCGTTTTTCTCATTTCCAATAAGAGCTTTTCTTTTCTAATAGCATATTCCAAAAAAGATCCTAACTGATATTTTTTTTTTTTTTTTTTTTTTTTTTTTTTTTCCCAATTTGTATCTACAATCGGCTTTGTAGCCATAATTAGATGTGGTCTGGAGTGGAAGGTTTAGGTGTAGTTCCAGTGAAAAGCACCATCGTAAGATTTGAACACTTCAGTTCCTTTGGTCAAGTTCGAGTATGTGCCATCTTTTAAGGCGTTTTATGTGGTCTTTGTCCTGTAGAAGGTCTTTAGCTAATGAGTTGATGTGTTCATGCAGTCTATTTTTATATTTTTTGCTGTGATAGATAACTTCTTCTTTTATGGTTGGCATTTCCAAGTATTCATGTATCTCAGAGTTTCTAACAAACCAGTGTGCGCTGGAAACCGTTCTTAATGCCAAATTTTGGAAACGCTGTAGTATCTCTAGGTTGGAGTTGCTGGCCGATCCCCAGAGTTCGATTCCGTAGGTCCAGATGGGTTTTATTATAGCCTTGTAGACAAGTAGCTTATTGTTAAGAGAGAGTCGTGATTTACGGCCCAATAGCCATGAGAAGTTCTTAAATTGAATGTTTGCTTCTGTTCTTTTGGCTTTAATGTGGTTTGCCCATGTCAGTCGTCTATCTAAGTGCAGGCCTAGGTACTTCACTGTGTTGCTGGTTGGTAGGATTCCTCTTTCCATGCTAACTGGTGCACAATCTCCTTTTCTGAGCGAGAAGGTGACATGTGTGGACTTTGTCACGCTGGATTTGATTCTCCATTTTTTAAGCCAGGTGCTGATTTTATTGAGTTGTATCTGTAGTTTAGTGGATGCCTTTTCGGGGTCAGTGTCGCTTGCGAGACATGCAGTATCATCGGCATAGGTTGCTGTAACTACATCTGGTGTCTCAGGCAGGTCAGCCGTATATATGGAGTAAAGAACAGGTCCTAGCACTGATCCTTGCGGTACTGATGCTTTAATTTGATGAAGTTTGGAGAATTCTTCTTCATATTTTACTTGAAACTTTCTTCCCAGAAGGTATGATTTAAGAGTCATATAAAATGAGTTTGGAAGTAGAGTTTTGAGCTTATATAGCAGTCCCTTATGCCAGACTTTGTCGAATGCTTGTTGGATATCTACGAACACTGCAGAACAATATTCTTTTTTTTCAAGTGATTGTCTGATCTTGTGGACTACTCTGTGCACTTGCTCGACTGTAGCATGTTTCTCTCTAAAGCCAAACTGGTGATCTGGGATGATCTTGTTGTCGTCCAAGACTGGTTTTAGTCTGAGTAACAATGTTTTTTCAAAAACTTTCGAAAGAACCGGGAGTAGACTGATGGGCCTGTATGAGCTGGGGTCCGTTGGTGGTTTTCCCGCTTTGTGCATCATGCATATTGTTGATATCTTCCATAGCTTTGGGTAGTAGTGTGTTCTGAGTATCGCGTTGAATAACATCGTTAGAAAGACCATGGGTTTCCTTGGCAGTTTTTTAAGAATTTCTCCCGTTATCAAGTCAAAGCCCGGAGCTTTTTTGTTTTTTAAGTTGTATATCTCTCCCTTTAGTTCTCTGGGAGTAACTAGTGTCATAGGAAGCGATAGTTGCTGGTCACTCAGAAGCATCTTATCTACTTCTTCTTCAAATTCCGTCATATTTGACTCATTTGGAGTAAACACTTCACTTAGATGTTCAGCAAACAGCTCTGCTTTCTCTTTTTGGCTTTTGGCCCACGGTTTATCGGAGTTCTTTCTTATTGGTGGTATGTGGTTTTGAGGTCGTTTGAAGTTTTTAGTGATTTTCCATAGGGAGTAGTTGTCTTTCTTGTGAGCAGATAGGGTTTGCAGCTTTTGTTGGAATGTTTCATTTTCATTTTCGTTTATTAGCTCTTTTAGCTCTTTAGAAGCTTATTATATTTTGACCTATCTGTTTGTGCTCTGCTTGTTTGCCATTGCCGTCGTAGCTTCCGCTTTTCCGCCAGCTTGTGCCGTATTTTTAGCGGTATGTTATTATTTGAGACAGAGTTGCTAAGAGCCGGTGTAGTACGCCATGCAGCGATCTGTATTAGGTTCGTTATGTAGAACGTAGCCTCATCTATGTCCTCTTCTGTTTTGAGTTTAATGTTTAGGTCTACCTCTCTGTCTAAAAACCTTGCGAATGATTCCCAGTCAGTTTTGTGATTGTATAGGGTTATTGTGGGCGCTTTACGTATGGCTGTGGCACTAAGCGTTGCTATTATTGGTGTATGGTCTGACACAGAGTCAAGTGAGGATTCTACGTCAAAGTATATGTGTGACAGACCTTTTACAACAAAAAAATCAACGAGGTCGGGTGTTTTGTTGACATCAGTTGGCCAGTATGTCGGCTTGTTTGTTCCTAGTGCTGTTAGCTGTTTGTTATCAATGCTCTTTTTCAATTCTCGTCCTTTTGTCGTTACTAATCTTGAACCCCAATAGGTGTGTTTGCAGTTCCAGTCTCCACCACTTATGAATCGGTTTCCTAGGCTATCAAAGTAGCGGTCGAACATGTTCTGTTTTGGGTTGTGCTTGGGCGGGCAGTAGATGGCGCTAACATTAATGGGACCCATTTTCTCGTGTACGCATATTGTAGTAGCTTGCATCCAGTCCTCCTGAAATGTACTATGTAGGTAGTGCTTGATGTTATTTTTTATGATCACAGCGGAGCCACCATGGGAGGTGTTGTCTGGATGATTTGTGCAGTATACGTGGTAGTTGTCAATTTTAAAACTTTTTCTGTCATTAAGGTGTGTTTCGGATATAAGGGCTATGTCAATTTTGTTGTCTATCAATAGCACGTTAAGTTCTTGTTTGTTTGGCGCCAAGCCATTTATATTCCAGGTAGCAATTCGTATGGAAGTCATTATGGAAGTTTACTGATGAGGGTGACGATAAGGTTCATCATTGTACTTAGCTGTGTGATCAGCTGGTCAATTCTTTCTGTTTGCATTATAATTAGTTCTTCAAGACGTTGTCCGAGTTCTCGTGAGGGGTTTTCAGTTTCTGTTATTTGTTTTTTCTGTGGTTTGTTACAATCGTTGTTTTTGTAATTGGTTCTTTGGTACTGTGTGTCATATCCGTTGGTTCTTGTAGGTGTTTTCTGAGTCGGTGTGTCGTCTCTGTTGTGTCTTGCGAATGTGCTGTGGGTCTGCTGTGTGTTCTCTCCGTCGTTCCTTGTTGTTCTTTGAGTCTGTGTTTTGTCATTCTTATTTCTTGTGTGTGTCTTTTGTTGCTTTTTTGGGTTTATGTGATTTTCCTGTCTTTGTGTGTTATGGATATCTGTGAGGTTTATCACATTTTTTTCTGTTGTTTGCTTTCGATTTGGTTTTCTTATTTTAACCGTCTCGCTGTAGAGTTGTATGCATTCAGCCGCAGTCAGGTCACGGGTTTTGCTTTGGGCAGTTAAGTACTTTACGGTATCGTCGCTTTCCGATGCACTATCAGTTGCGTTGTTGTTTGTTTTCGACAGCGTTGGTATATCTTTCGCATCGATTTGGTTTATTTTTCTTAGGGGCGCTTTCAGATTGAGTGTAGAGCGTTTTCTAGCTAAGATTTCCCTGTATACCTGGCACCCCTTATAGCTAGCAGGGTGGCTTCCTGTGCATAGTGAGCATACTGCCGGGGTGTTTATGTCGACTGTACACATGGAGGTTTCGTGTGCACCTGCACATTTTACACACCTATATGGTCTCATGCAATTGTTTTTACTGTGCCCATATTGCTGGCATCTTTTGCACTGCACTACTGTGTTTTTTCTTTTAGGGTCTTCTATGAGAACTCTTTGATTATATATAACTTTTATGTCCTTCACTAATTTATTATTCTCATGTTGGGTTATGTTGACAAAGAAAGTGTTTAGGGGTTCCTTAGTTCCAGGTTTTCGAGCTGTTACTATTTCTCCTTGTACAATATTCCCAGTTTTCTCAATTGCTGCTATAATTTCATCTTTAGGAGTGCTAAAGTGGAGGTGTTTAATAACAATTCTCATGCTTTTTTGGTCTTTCCGTGTGAATGTGTACCCGATCAGTCCTTTGTCACGGATATGTTCAATCATTTTCTTATATTTGTCAACAGTTTTCGTTGATATTATGAGTTGGTTCTTTGATACTACTTTATAAGTGAAGTCATCTTTTCCCACAACTTCCTCAATAGTTTGGGTAAGCTTGCACAGGTCATCAACACCGTAGAGGATAATTGGTGGTGGTTTTGGTATCCGTTTGGTTGGGGTTTCTGTCTCTTCTGAGTCAAGCAGCGAAAAGCTGTTGCTTGTCTCGATGTCTCTATGTGTATTAAACATTATGTTTCGTTGCTGGGTTCTTTTAGCTTGGTTCACTTGGTTGTCTTTTTCATCAGGAGAAAGGTTTCGCTTCTGTGGGGTCGCTTGTGGTGATGGTGCTCTTGGGTTATTTTTGTCCGCGCGAATGATGTCAGTTGCATCACTGAGTGATAAAGATTTTGGTCGGTTGAATAGTCCTGGATGGAATAGTTGTTGGGTCAGTGTTTTCTTTGGTTTGTCCGTTGTAAAAGTAATTCCCTTGGGTAGCAATCCTTTGCCCCCCCCAGAATACGTGGGGCTGTCTGAGCTATACTCAGAGAGGGATTCTCCGACGGATTCTCCGCCGGTACCCTCCTGGGGTAGATTATTTTTAAGTTTTGCTTCTTCCATGGTTGCTGTGATTTTTTGCATTAGGGTTGTCATCCCTTTATGTGTTGTGATTTTTTTTTAAATCTTCAGGGTTTTCTTCCCTTTTAGTTAGCCAGGTAGTTCGGTTAAGGCGCCGAAGTTTCGCCTGCCGCCTTCGTATTCAGCTACTGCGGTCCCGAGGTGAGATGGAACTGTGCGGAGGACTCGTTGCCAGTGGCAGACCGCAGTATTGCCCAGGAGGGACGACCCACATGGATGGAGGGCCCACCAATAGACCGAGGCGTCAGTCTAGTGGTGGCGTGGACGTATACGAAGACTAGTTGGTGCGCGCCTGACAGCCTCGGCTCCGCACTCCCGAGGCGTACGCTTCTGGTATTCTTAGCATTTTATAGGTACGTGTCCCCTGGCTGAGAACACGTCCCACCAAGACCTACACCAACCCCCCCCCTAACTGATATTTAAAAGATAAAGCATACCTGCTAGTTGTTCAACCTTTATGTGCATAGGTTTGTAAAAAGTCTGACTTCCATTCCGACCACTCCGATTGTAAACCAAGTTTGATCATCATGGAAGAATACCAATCAGTGCGTGATTTTTCCAAGAATAATCTGAAGATTTCAATTTTTTCCTCATCTTTTACTAAATTAAACCTTGCACATTCTGTTTCAAATACTTCCATCCAGTGGTATGCACTAGCATTTTTTCCATCAAATTTTTCAATCACAAACCTGTCGGTTAGCTTTTTTATACTTTGGTTTCCACTGTTTTGAACTTCAATTAACTTTTCCAAAATTTTCATAATGGTATTCTCTGAGTCATGTTTATTGACAACATTCAATTGTTCTTGGGTAATTTCCTCAAGAAATTGATCCTGAAAAATCAAGTTACCATCTTCATCATAGTATGTTTCTAACATGCCCTCCGTGATTTTTATCCAAATATTTCTAGTTTGATGCCTCTTTTTCAACGTATTTTTTACTGTAGCAAAAGCTTTTGAGGCTTGGACATGTTTGTAAAATGACACTGCTTGATAATCATCAGGAATCAGGAAAACTTTGTCTTCTTGTGTTGCGATTGAGGTTATGGCAATAAAGTTTGACTTTCCGTCGACTGTTGGTTTTATTTGAAACGTGAATTTCAACTTTTCCTGCTTGCTCTCCGTTTTCTGACAATAATGTCGTTTTATAAAATGAAATCTGGGTGTATTCTAATGATGTGAATTTAAACACATTGAGTTTCTCTGTAACGAAAAGTTTATTTTATTATTTTCACATTGACTTAAACACACAGTAAAAGCGATTAGTAAACAAACATACCTGTAACGAAAAGAAACGACATTTAATGTTAATTTCACAATATCGATTCCATCCAAAATTATCCTTAAATAACACAGATTTTCCCTCGTAAAAATACTATGACGCGACAGCTAGATTGTATCTTGATCTGGCCATAGATTACAAAAGAATCAGTATGACAATGACAACAGACACTGACAGTTATGATGCCCGATGTGCGGGAACGCGGGAACGTTTAAACTTAAAGAAAATTATATTTTTCTTTACAAATATATAACACATCTTTGCCATTTTAGATATGGTTAGTATTATGACCGTGTATAATCTTAAACTTTTAACTATTTATGGTGCAATAAAGTAAGATTCTATTCCATTCTCTGTTATTTAAAGTTTGATTGAATACATGATTTGAAAAATTGATTTCATAGATAGTAATTGATTAAAATACATTTGCAGATTACAATTATATTTCAGATTAAATGCTTCTTCATTACCTTAAAATGGGACCGTATGTCGTCTCTTACTGAACCCAGTTCATTTTATATTTGATTATATTTAAAAAGTTACCTTTTCTTTGGAGTTGTACTAAATCGGAGTTGCATTCTACGCCGCGTCGGCAGTGTAGGCAGTGTAGGTACGCTGGTAGCCGCGTCTTGTTTTTTTATTTAACGTGGTATCCTCAGTAGACCGCCTTCGCCATGATTCACGTTCGATTCCTGAAATATCAAAACGTTATTAATGTAACTTACTACAAAATTTTCGCATATTTCCAAACACTTCTATTGGAAATGTTTTTTTTTTTATCCCAGGGACTATATATAAAATATTATGAATAAACATGGCGCGCCCTTCAGGTAGCAGCAGCACCAAAGGCTGAGCAATGAGAGGAGTTTACATTTATAAAATAAGAAGAAAGTGTAAACGTGCCTTTCTGGTTGGAGTATTATACCTTAATAAAATATTTCCATGTAGCTATTTTGTGAAATTGATTCATTAATAAAGTTATTATTGATTGATTATATTTACCAATGTTTCGAATCTTGAAATGCATGTTAGGGTCCATCCGAGGCTGATGCCGGCGCCGTCGCCCCTTGCTTTACATTGCGGTCTCAGTTAGTTATTAGGTGAGCTGTTGCTGGTGGTACTTCGAGTCCTGAAATTTCCAATTATCTAATATAGAACACATCATTTTAGATTATGGTTAGTATTATGACCGAATCTTAAAGTTTTAACTATTTATAGTGCCATAAAGTAACATTCTATTCCATTCTCTGTTAATTAAAGTTTGATTGAATACATGATTTCATAGATAGTAATTGATTATTGGAAGTCGTCTCATAATGTACTCAGTTTTTATTTATTTTAGATATACATAATGTTATTCAATGATTAAAAAACAAACCTTTTGTTTGGAGTTGTACCTACTAAAGCGGGTTGCCTTCGCTGGTAGCCACATCTTGTAGGCCGCGCCGCGCCGCCGCCGCCGCCGCCCATGTTCTCGCACCCCGCGCTCATTACTGTGCGCTGTGCCGCCGTTGATACGTCGTGTCAGCGTCGTTGTTGTTGTTGTATGTCAACTTCATGACAATGATTGATTACAGCTGAAGTCGTTTTCCACACCACCTCACGAGGTACGACCACGGCGCGTTTTTTTTTATGTGGTATCCCCAGTAGGCCTAATCCACGCTAACTACATAATAAATACATAGTTTATATCTAACTACATAATATATAAGATACTATTATACTACTATATAAAATAAGCAAATAATTAAATATATTATTAATTGAGGACGGGTGGTCGCAGTTTAGCGAAAGATATTCAGAAAGAATTGATGGCGATATCGTTGCCAGCGAACCGGCTGCGGGCACCAATTCAACTGAAGAAGGTAAATTGTTACAAACGCGGGTTTGTAACAGCGCCGGCGGCGGCGTTTGAGTTATCAACTCAACCGATGAGGGCAACGTAGGAGTCGAAGATCTCGACCTACGAACAACGTCCGCGTATGACGGCGAGCACTGAGTTGGATCAGTGTCGTTATCATTGTCGGCTACGCGAATAACGCGGACTCTATTAATCGAATATTGACCATTAAGTATTCCGCGCGCGAATAATAATTTAGCCAATTGATGGAACGAATAACACCGAAAAATACGAGCTACTCCGTTTTCGGTGAACTTATTGTCCGTACCAACTAGGGCTTGTAAAAACCGGGTTATTTTATAAGCCGGTTAATTCGGTTTTTATTTTTTCAAACCGGTTAAAACCGGGTTTTTCGGTTATTTCGGTTTTTTTCCAAAAAGAGTCGTTGGACGATATAAAACCATAAAATTCGATGAAATTTACATATTATTTAGCTTAGCACTGATTAATTTGACTCAAATCACAATTTAGTCTTATGAATACATATCTACGGTTCAGTCAAATGAGTAATACACGTGTCATTTTCATTTATTTGCCGTTGGAGCTCAAGGCATACTTGGTTACGTCAATTTATATTTCAAGTCATGAAAAAATCTGTAATAGACCTTTAATATAGGTTGTCAGTCAGGCACAAAGTGATAACAAACAAGGTACCTAAGCAAAGTAACGCACAACAATGAACTGATTAAACTAAAAGAAGAAAACTAAATCTATACTAATATTATAAAGAGGAAAGATTTGATTGTTTGTTTGTTTGTATGTTTGTTTGTTTGTTTGTTTGTTTGTTTGTTTGAATTGAATAGGCTCCGAAACTACTGGACCAATTAGAAAAATTCTTTCACCATTAGAATCCTAAATTTTCCGTGATGAATATAGGCTATATAATATTTTCAAAAAAGTTAGGGATCCGCATGAAAAATTCAATAATTGAACCGTGCGCTGTATATTCAACCTCTTTTTCTATTATGGCGCGTCAGAATAGAAAAAGAGGTTGCTTGCATTTTCTCTACGGCCAGTGTCAGGAGTGTCGAGTCAATGTCAAAAACACCAATGCTGTTAAAAAAAGTAAGGGATCCGTATGACAACTGTGAAACCCATCGTTTTAATGTGTATAATTTCTGAAATTTTTGTTTAATACCCGTGCGAAGCCGGGGCGGACTGCTAGTTAATTAATATATCTGCTGTTAATGGGCATCGTCTAAATAAAAGTTAATAATAGTACAAAATCTATACTAATATTATAAAGAGGAAAGATTTGATTGTTTGTATGTTTGTTTGTTTGTTTGTTTGTTTGTTTGAATTGAATAGGCTCCGAAACTACTGGACCGAGTTAAAAAATTCTTTCACCATTAGAATCCTTAATTTTCCGTGATGAACATAGGCTATATAATATTTTCAAAAAAGTTAGGGATCCGCATGAAAAATTCAATAATTGAACCGTGGGCTGTATATTCAACCTCTTTTTCTATTATGGCGCGTCAGAATAGAAAAAGAGGTTGTATAGCGCACGGTGCTATACAACCTCTTTTCTCTACGGCCAGTGTCAGTTTTGGAATGTCGAGTCAATGTCAAAAACCCCAATGCTATTATAAAAAGTAAAGATCCGTATGAAAACTGTGAAACCCATCGTTTTAGTGTGAATAATTTCTGAAATTTTTGTTTAATACCCGTGCGAAGCCGGGGCGGGCCGCTAGTACTATATAAAAATGCATTGGCAAAATAAAGATTCTAAATAAAAATGCAAGTATCTGAATTTTTTGTCTGATCGTCGGATGAAATTGTAATATAGATAAGCGATGTCTTACAAAATGTATTTATGGAACGAATGCATTCGGATAGTCGAATACGACCACCCGTCTGTCAAAGAATCGGAAATGTATGATTAAGCCTGACAAATCTACACTCATGGACATAATTAGAGGATCGGTTCATTAATCGAAAAAGCAACTATGCACTAAAAGTACTTAGTACAAACTGGCCACATATACCATAATGTTTAATTTGAAAAAAGAATTACTTCAGTAGTCTTTTGTTTCAGGTATTCGTTTGTTTTTTTGTTTATTTGCTATTTCCACTAGTCTATTGGAATAATTTTACTAACGTGTTATATAAATTCATAAAATTCTGTCTTTTTTTTTCACAAAAACATATCGCAATAGTGGTGCTTACAAATCAATTAATGAACAAAGCCGAATCTTAGCGTAGTTCAGGTTTCTAAAGCTGTTACTTTAATTGAAAATGGTCAAAGTTATAAAGAAGTGGCTCAAAGATTACGGGTTTTACAAATCCGTCATATTTCGAATTGTTCGACGATATCAGCAGACTGGTGAGTACACAAGACGTGCAGATCATGGTCGCAAGAGTGTCACTTCAGCAAGAGACGATTGATTTATGGTGAGCAGTGTTCTGAGAAATCGCACTTTGACATCTTCTGAGGTCAGATCTATGACCAGTATGTTCAACAGGTTACAGTTAGCACTAAAACCGTAAGAAGAAGAGTTAAATAAGCTGGAATAAAGACGTACTTGCCAGCTAGAGGACCCTTACTCACCACAGATCATCGAGTAGCTCGGGCTAACTTTGCTCGCTCATACCAAAACTAGAATGATGATGACTAGGGGAAAATATTGTTCATTGACGAGTCTAGGTTTTGTCTAAAGCCAGATGATAGAAGGGTTAAAGTTTGGAGACGACCCTGCGAAAGATACGCTTAGTGTAGATTGTCGGAAGAGAGCCATATGGTGGAGGGTCAGTAATGGTATGGGGCAGTATTTGCATAGGGGCGCGTACGGAGATGCACATCGTTGAAAATGGATCCCTGACTGCGGCTCGGTATAAGCTAGGAAAGCAAATAAAATAGCGCGATCCAAAACCAACAAACAGCAGATCTCAAAAGAGCACTAGTACAAGAGTGGAATCGAATACCACAAGATTTCATTGATAACTTAATAAAAAGCATGTCGAGAAGATTGAATGGAGTTTTAACTGATAGAGGGGGTACTTTGAACCGAGAACAAACTAAACAGGTGTCATTTACAACAAATGAACAATTAGCCCTCAAAGGTAAATCTGTGGAGCGACCTCAACGTCCCCTCCTAGACACAGCACAAATTTAAGTAGCAGAGCAACTACCCCATTCCACTACAACTACCACACAGAAGAGCGATTGAAGAGTGTGGAATCGGTGAGGGATCAGGGGGTTCAACTGGACAAGGAATTGCGGTTCAGACCCTATGTTGCCAGCGTTTGTTCAAAGGCGGACAGAATTATAGGATTCATTTTACGAGCTAACTGGTTCACAAAACTGGTTCGGGCACTCACAGGAATATATGATGCTCCGGTCAGAAATCAAGAAAAAAGCGCAGTTTCTGTATGGGTCCTCATAAAGCTAGATAATGTCTCGTTATGGAGCGTATACAGGAAAATTTTACTCGATACCTTTATTAAAAGGAATATATTATGGCGTCAACCCTTTCCATTCCTTTATGTATATATATTCGTACTGGGCTAAATAACTAATATAATACATTCCTGTTGTATTCAAATTTTCTTGGAAATTGGAAATAAGGAGAGGTGTGGCGTTAGCACTGTATGTGGTTAGGGTGTTTAGGGGAATGCCCATCAAGTTCATGGTGTTGATAAGTCTGTGCCGACCTGATGAAATTGTCGGGCGGCGCAGGCGGCTACCTCTTTTCTCAAAGCGTCGCGGAAGAACTAAACTGATTAACAATACACCATTGTCACTAAACTGATTAACAATACACCATTGTCACTCATCAATCAAGCACTTAATCTGGTAGCGCCAACCATTGACGTATTCCACTGTTCACGGGGCGACTTCCCAAGATTATATCCATCATTACTTACTATTCAATTTATCTTTTTGTAAAATAAGTTACTGACATTAATATTCCAATATTTTGCATTTTATTATTATATTAAACTGAAATTACTAAACTTACCGACTTTTTATTCGTTCAAAAGTGTTTTTGAGATTTTTGTTGTCCTTTCAGATCGTATTAAACGATAAACTGTGTAATTTAATAGTCGGTGGGTGATATTGAAACCCTTAGAATGCATTTTTTTTCATTTTTTACTACAGCAAAAAAAACCGAAAAACCCGGTTATTTTGACCAAAAAACCCGGTTAATAACCGAGGCAAAATCGGCCGGTTAACCGGTTTTTCGGTTAACCGATTAACCGGTTTACAAGCCCTAGTACCAACACTATGGCTATTAAAAAGGTATAGAGCATTGTTATGCCGCCAGAACGCAACCGTGTAAAGTTGCCCGGTGAACAAATAACTATCTCTATCGTCGTTATGCTCTGCACTGAATACTTGAGTTGCTAATATATTTACCAACTCCGATTCAGCTAATGTTTTCGGCAGATCTAGGCTGGGAAACACCCCATTCGCGATCCAGCAGTGGTCGATATTAGATACTTGAGCCGAAAAGTTTCCTACGCGAATATCTGTGGGCAAATCGTCGGTACGAAGATAGGTTGTACCGAGGGGACATCTAAACTTACGTGACATATAAAGCGCGTCACCACTCTGGAGAATGGTGTCAATATCAAAACTACTCTCGAAAAATCGATTTTTCGCGACTGAATAAACCGCGGCACATGCAGCCATAGCCATAGGTACACTGAGAATTGCTACCTTTGTATCGTGCATCTCCCTGGTGTGTGGCACCTATAAAGGAAATATAGTTATTAGCAGAAGCACTTTATTAACCAAAGTCAGAATAATTCGATTTTGAATATGACCTCATATTTTTAATCATCACCTGAAGATTATTCGACATTGATTATCTTTCTGTATCAATTGTAAAAAGGGGTAAAAAATATTTTAGCCACATTCAATTTTAAAATGACCTCACCCTTAACCGAATAAGTGACCCACCTTTAATACAAAAATGGACCGGTCAAAACTATACTTAATAAAACAAAAATTATTGGTTTAGAAAAAAAAGTAAGCTCAACATTTGATTTTGAACACCTATGCACTAAGCTAAGACTGATCAAAATCAAAGTGCTTTATTTCCTTTAGGCCTTACAGGACTCTTGGACTTGTATCCATTTTGGATCACCTCGGCAGCACTAACATACATTATATGTACAATTAAATAACTAAATTAGAGCTTGTATATATAATTGAAACAATTGAGCTATTTGTAGACTGTTGTGGTATATGATATCATTTGGAAGTGTACCCAAGATGCTCGCTGCATTGCCTTATTTATTGCATGTTTACCGTATTTTCCTTGTTTGTGAACCAAGTAAAATAATCATCTTTAATCTAACCATATTCTATGTCTGTCTAAAGTCTGGAATGAAATAACCGCATTAGTAAACTTTTTATTTTAGCTGTATTTATATCTCATTTTGTAACTACCATGATGGTTATTCAGAAAAATATTACATTATTGCCTCACACTAAAACTTTGTAAGAAGCGTACCTAGGTAAATAGGTATTGAATGTAAGCATATAAGAATCCACATCTTGGCTCATTCCATAATTATATAGGAAATACAAAGCTACTTAGGTAATGAAATTACTCAGAAGGTAATTATAGAATATCGAAGAATTGGATTCATACTTGCACGCACATGTCTTTACTACATACCTACCTACCACGATACAAACAAAGATCAAACAGACCGCCGACGCCGTTCCATGACATGCGTAAGATTCGCCAGAATTCCAATATATATTGAGGAAGGTAAGTTTGGAATAAAATACCGTAGTTATCTACTTAAGTACCCACTTAAATAAAAAGTCTGAAAATTTCAATCAAAATTCGAATTATTAATATACCTATCGTGGATCACTATGCACTTGATATTAATTTAATTTTAGCAGTACTATTAGAGCTTGAGACAACTTGCCAGTTTAACGCTCGGGACCGAAGTGGCTGCTTTACAGCTGGTGATTTTCCATCATAGCTCGTTGGCGGCAAATATCGCAACTACCACGCGATTGGACGTGCCCCTTATTGGCTAGCGTGTCTCGTCCAATCGTGTTTTACAAAAATGGTGTTGCCAGGCGTAATCAGTGTTACCAAACTAACTGAAGTAATACTTGACAATTTCAAAACAGATGACAGGTGGCTATAATTATTGACGTACCAAAAATCACGACATTCGGCCATACGACATCGTACGATCCTCCTGGCGTGCGATCAAAATTTACTTACATTTCTAATAGTAAATACCTTCCAGCGATCAGAAACAAAATATCAGAATTTCAATTTAAAATGAACCTTAAAATGCATTTTATCACTAGTTTATGAACAATGCACAACAATGAAATAAAAAGCCGTTCCATTTTAGGAATTGAAATTAATTCAAGCGGAATACTGACTATCAACGCTCTGGCTGTGTGAATTTATCAACTTATAACTTAGAAATCAAATTTTCATAACCTGATCAAAAAAATCTATTGTAAATCAGGCATTGCAAAACTTAAATCTGGATTATTCTATTATTACGACATTCGGTTTTATTAAAATTGGTACAGTTTTTTTAAAAGTATTGTTTCGGACTAATATTTACTGATTAACTCTCAGATCAATTAAGACTACAATACTTCAATTTAATTTAGTTTGCAACCTTTTTCAGTATTTAGTATAATAATTCACGATGGTCCGTATACATTTGTAGAAATAAGATAGTAAAGCTGTTTATCTCACCCGAGTGCAGAACTGTGAATATTATTAGGGAAACCATCTGCACGTTATAAAAAGTAATGCAATATTGTAATATTCTTTAGACTTATAACAAAATCTTAGTAGATATTACATATTATTAGATACCTACTCGTATTAATGAACTTTTTGTTACCGGGTTTGAATTCCGAGTTCCGAGTGATGCCTCGTAGATGAAATAATTAAGCTTTTCAATACCTTATTTGCCGCAACTTCTCTCGACCTTGTTGTGAAAGAACTCCTTTCGCCCATCCTGAATCTCAGTATAAATATGCATCGTCGATGTCCTCCACAGCCTAGCGAACCCGACATCACATTCTGTCGAATCTATCGCCCTTGGACATGACAACCTTCTCCTTTGTTGTTAATTATTTATTTTAATTTATGTAATAGGCCTATAGGTCTTCAAATTAATAAATAAATTAAATTAAATAGCTGAAAGTTGTAGTAGTCTTCCGATTCTAATTAAAAGCAATATCTGGAAATAATTGTACCTACATCACTGTAACAAGCTGACATCACATTGGACTAATTGTACCTACTAGTATTCTTTTAAGAAAACTAAACGACCAGGGTCTAACTGGGAATGGTCACAAAATTCTTAAGTCATACCTGACCGGTCGCACTCAAGCTGTTAGGATGAGTGAATTTAAAAGCTCTGCAGCGCCGATTACATACGGAGTCTCACAAAGAACCATCCTGGGTCCGTTGTTATTCATCGTTAAATGGTGCGCTCCGCGGGATAGTTCACTGTTTATCTCGCAATGTCCGATATACTGTCTATAATTCCCTAATAAAGCCACACATTGACTACTTGATTGAAATCTGGGGATCAGCAGCAAAGACTAACCTAAACTTATTGCAAATAGCACAAAATAAACTTATCAAAAGACTATTTAGCTATAATTATCTAACACCTACTATTAAACTATACAGTGAAACTAAATTAATGAATATCACTACAACCTATAAATACTATACCTGCTTACTAATACGAAAATACTATCTGAAGACATGCATATAAACATTACATTCAAAACTAAACGTGACCATTATCAAAGAATGTAACTGAGAAATGCAGACAAATTAATTCTACATCATCCAAGAACAAATTATGGGAAAAAGCACATTACCTTTGAAAGTGCTAAAATATTCAACGAATTAAGTACCTAAAGCTATAAAGGAGACAAAATCTATGTACATAATATATATAAAAAAATTACTTAAATTTTATCTTTCCAATAATAAGTAAATTATAACCTACTCTGTAATTAATAATGTTTACCTAATCTTTTATTAATAATTACTCAATAATTGGCATTACACACAATTTAAACTAAAAATATAAATCAATCAACAAAACATAAAATGCGTTCGCAAAAGTTTGACACATCTAGTGGTTGTAGATCTATGTAACTCGAGTCGCTCATTGTTCTATATGACGCTTCGCAAAAAACTCGTACAGAAACAAGCAGTCGACTAGGTACTTACCTACTGTATTGTGTCGGTCTCGTCAGAATTTTTAATAACTACCCACTATTATTTTTCTTTTGGATAAAATGTATGGATGTGTTGATGTTGTGTAGCTTTGGCTAACAAAGTAAATCACTTATTTAGTTACCTACCCGTTTATAGTGTGCTCGTCACCCAACTGTAAATTATACACATTAGCAATAATTAGTTCCAAGTTCTCATTTTAAGTGAATTTTTGTAATTCTTATGAGAATAAAGTTTCTTAAACCATAAGGTATTGCATAGTGTAACTTAAGTATTTAATTTGTTGTAGCTGATTGCTTTAAATAATATTTTACTATACTGTGTATACTAATTGTAATTAACTGTTTCAGATTAATCTCACTTTTTACTAATGGGCAAATTTAACTCGACTGTAACTATTTGTGATCAAGTGTTAGGTGCATACTTTAATAGTAAACTCTCAATTATTATACTCCACTGTAAGCAGATTACTTTACATAAAACTATACCCGACCAATTGTAGATTACCAACGTATTGTAGCAAACTATAAGTAGTTGTTTTCAACTGTAAATAATTGTAATCAATAAATATTAAATGAAGTTAACTATGACAATTTATAAATTATCCGCATTAATTGTATTCAACTGCAACTTTGCCACAATTAAGTAATTGTTATTTAGTCTAATAAATTGTAGTCATTCGAAAAACTAGACCCCGAAGTACCAATAGGACACTTACTTATGGTGGTATTCCTCCTAATGTCTGGAACAGAACTAGACTTATTGCCATAAATGGCACCACCTCTAAGATTATAAAAGCTAGCTTACTATTTTTATCAATGTCTTTTAACTATGTTGTTAGCGTACCTAATTCTAACTGTACGGTGATTATCTTAAAATTAACTATAGGAAGACTAACACCTCACTACAAACTGCTAAGACTAAATTACATTTAGGCTTACCTAACGCAAGTTCATTATTTAACTAACTAACACAGTAGAAGAAGAGTAGGTAAAGCCTTTACCTACTCTTCATGTAGTTCCTCGTTGGAAATGGTTCCTATTAGGATCTAGGCATATCAGTTGATTCAAAACTACACTTTGTGCTCAAATTGAGAATATAGTTAATGAAGCTTGTAAGTTTTATGACTCTTATGCAAACATGTGTGCGTACTCTTCTCTATACATAATTTCTGAGTAAGGGCTCGCCACGTCTGCCTGGAATAATTTTAATGATAAATATAATATACATAACAATATAATTTATAATATAACATAATATATAAATTCTAACGCTCTTCAATTAATAACGCCTCCATTGCAGGTCCTCATAATTATGATCACATACGTTACAAATACTGAAGCAGCAAAGGTTGCTACGTGATCAACTCCTATCACACAATTATTATCATAACAAGTTCACTGTAATAGTTTAGCCAAACCTATATACATGTACCATACTGTTCCCGGTCAATTAGAGACACATATGTAAATGTGCGTAAATAACTTATATTATTTGCGAAGCGTCCGGATGTATGCGAGCTACGCTGCATAGAATGACAAAAAGCATTTAATAAGGACCTCTCAAACTCATATATTTGCTACTTTAGCTATATTGTATAAGAAAGCCATCAACCTTATGTCGTCTGAAAGTGCAAATATCAAGTAAAAGATTTTTACAAATTTACATAATTTAACGCTGTCAAATGTTTACTATTTTTACAAATTTACATAATTTAACGCTGTCAAATGTTTATTATCACCACCCCACGTTGTAAGCAACTACTAGTAGAACAAATTATCTGCTACTGAAACAATCATACTCAACTGCTGCTACTTTTGCATCGCTAAATAACTAGGTAATAGGTTTAGTGCACCGCGGCCCTGACTTAATAATTTAATGAAAACTACATAACATTGCATTTTACAGACATTCTTTCAATAAAGAAACTGAAATCGCGCGTAGACCTTTTCGAAAACAATAATACTAGGAATGCGTCTATCGGTCACGGTATTGCATTCGCTCTTGCGCACAAATGGAGTTTTTAACGTTTTATAGTGCACTCTTAACTTGTAACAATAACTGTCTATTAACTGCACTCAACTTATTCAATTGTTTTTGACGGTAACTTTTAACTTAGTTTTGTGAATTGGAACTTTTTCAACTGTACTCTACTTTAATTGACATCTACTTATTTGAATTGATTTTCAAACAATTTATGAGCATAATACAAAAAGGTCATCTACTACTGATTGAAATTTACAAAGTGAACTAATTACCTCTTAGAAAATTAGACTGAAGTTCATTTTTTTCATATTTAATTAATAGCGCTCAAATAGCGCTCTACTTTTATGTATTGAGCTAAATTGAGATTTAATTGAATTCTGTTCGATTTGCTCTAATTCTGTTCGATTTGCTCTAACTCTGTTCTATTTGCTCTAACTCTGTTCTATTTGCTCTAACTCTGTTCGATTTGCTCTGACTCTGTTCGACTTGCACTAATTCTGTTCGACTTGCTCTAACTCTGTTCGACTTGCTCTAACTCTGTTCTATTTGCTCTAACTCTGTTCGATTTGCTCTGACTCTGTTCGACTTGCACTAATTCTGTTCGACTTGCTCTAACTCTGTTCGACTTGCTCTAACTCTGTTCGACTGTTAGAGACTTTAACTAAGTGTGCTTAGTTGTGCCTGACTTTTTTACTACTTGGGCACTGAGTTTGCTTAGCCCATGACGTTATACAACCACTATCTTATCATAATATTATACACTTGGCATACTTAGCCTGCACGTGACATAAATAGTCACTTAAACTGATTATAATATTGTACTCTTGGCATACTTAGCCTGCGGTCACATACATAGCCGCATAATCTGATTTTTGCACACTTGGCAATTGAACACACTTGGTTACTACTCAAAACTAAACGCAAGTGGTTTTCCAAGACAATGATTATTGCACACTTGGCAATTGAACACACTTGGTTACTGCTCAAAACTAAACGCAAATGGTTTTCCAAGACAGATTATTGCATATTTTGCAATGGATCAAACAATGGCAAATGATGTGATATCATAAAAATAAGATTTACTATTAATGATTCAAAGTTCTTGGCTACGCAACACTTTACGCAGGTGCTCATGAAATTCCAAACACGGTGAAAACTTAGAACCACACGAGGTCGGGGTGTCGCAAAGAGGGTCCCATACATTTTTTTTTTTTTTTTTTAAATTAGTAATATTGTAATAGTTACAAAAGAGATAGCCGAAATTTTCAGGAAAAACTAAAAAAAATATTTATTTTAGACTTAGAAAAATTTTCATCGATTTTGTATGGGGCTGTGACTTAGAAAAATTTTGATCGATGCCTAACTGTCCCCGACGACGATTGTAAAGAATCGCGTTCGCGATAGCTCCGGCGCTGCGGGAAGTGCAGCCTCTCCGCCATTGCGTAACAAGGGACAGGCACCACTGCTCACCTCCGCAGCATCGGCTTTTTGGTCGCCTTCGGCGACCAGCCTCAGCCGCTGCGGCTCGCGCGGCTGTCCCTTATTACGGCTGGCGGAGGCTGCACTCCCTTCGCGCCTCCGGCTTATTATATACACTCTAGGGGCGCCACGCACAAGACCACGTGGAGTCGGGGTACTCTGTGTCGGATCCGCCACTCAAATTGAACCTGCTCTGTATCGGTATCTGTATCTGTATCGGACACAGTTTGAACTCTAGCGCCGAGGTCATAGAAATTTGGGGTCAATCAGCTGAACCAAAGTTGCACCCCTAGTGACCCTCTTTACTATGGCATAAGAAAAAATATATGTTATATATATATAAAAAAATACATGTTGAAAATTTTCTAAGTCTTTTTCGCCTTGAAACTGAACGACACACTTTGACCTCTAGCGCCGAGGTCATAGAACTTTGGGGTCAATCAGCTGAACCAAAGTTGCACCCCTAGTGACCCTCTTTACGATGGCATAAGAAAAAATATATGTTATATATATATAAAAAAATATATCAAAATTTAAGTCCCAGCCCCATACAAAATCGATGAAAATTTTTCTAAGTGTGGGACCCTTTTTGCGACACCCTAACCCCACACGATCACCAGCAGTTACAAAAATCTTTCTGTCAGAGAGTAGCCCTGATCAGATCTTCTTGCAACCACCGACAATCGTACTGTGACACAATATGCCAACACGATTAGAGAGTTGCTCCAACCACGCATTAGCACATGTTTCCTGGATTAGCAATCAACACATGAAATACTGATTTTTTTTGTACAAAATGTTCTGAACATAGCCATTGCAAATCGAAAGGATTCATGTACAAACGGATCGTCTCGGTACAATACCGACCGCTTATCCATCAAATTCCATACGAAATGATTGGCTTGTAAAATAACTAAATGTCATGAATTTTTATATAAGAATTAAAAACATTCCATAAAAAGAGTTATCACGTCTGGATAGTCTCGGTTTATTACCGACCATTCGTGCGAACAGCTATTTAAATTGGAATACTTGCGGAAAGTACCCGCATTTAAATCAATTAAATTAATCATGGCAATCTGGCCTAAAACTTTTTCAATATTTTTCTAAAATAATTACTAGGTAATTACTAGTCGTCATGAAATTTGATAGAAGAACAGGTATCTACCAGAAAACTTTTCCATAAAAAGCGTTATCACGTCTGGATAGTCTCGGTTTATTACCGACCATTCGTGCGAACAGCTATTTAAATTGGAATATTTGCGGAAGATACCCGCATTCAAATCAATTAAATCAGACTAGGCAGTCTAGCCAAGAACTTTATCAATATTTTTCAAAATAATTATGAGATAATTAACTAAAACATACCTGGGTTCATCACACTTCTGAAATATCGTGGATCACTATGCACTTGATATTAATTTAATTTTAGCAGTACTACTATAGCTTGAGACAACTTGCCAGTTTAACGCTCGGGACCGAAGAGGCTGCTTTACAGCTGGTGATTTTCCATCATAGCTCGTTGGCGGCAAATATCGCAACTACCACGCGATTGGACGTGCCCCTTATTGGCTAGCGTGTCTCGTCCAATCGTGTTTTACAAAAATGGTGTTGCCAGGCGTAATCAGTGTTACCAAACTAACTGAAGTAATACTTGACAATTTCAAAACAGATGACAGGTGGCTATAATTATTGACGTACCAAAAATCACGACATACCTACGACCATGAAATGAAAGTATGAATAAGCACGGAAGGAATCTCATAAAAAATAAAAAGAAGCACTCGCGGTACTCTGACATACTGTCTATGATTCAAATAGTATGTCAGTCGCCGCCATAACGCCCATAGACAGGAACCTAATAACATCATCTATAAAAATCAAAACAAAATGAAAAACGCCGTCTTGTGTGGTCAGATGTTGCCAAAATCACAATGCGTTTGTCAATAAAAAACACCGGATCACATTTCGTAGATAAATTTCTTATTTCACCAACTTATTTTTTCGATTTGACGCAAAATTATTATCAACCTATAAATCAAACTATAAGCACAAAATCTAGCCAGTGCTGCCAACATGTAAATGGCATTTCATCATCCTGGTTATATAAAATAATTTGTGTTAAGTATTCGAAATATAATTAGGATATTGAATTTCAGTTTTTAATAACTATACAATAGCTTAGCTTTAGGAATACGAATTTCGAAATACCTATGTTTGTTTTTTATTTGAGCTACCCTCCAAAATAGCTGAACCCATTGGGATAATACTTTTACTGACGATCATGCTACGCAGATGTTATATCGAGATTATAGATAGCCGTGGGGCATAACTAATAGTCAATATTTTTTCAGATTTCCGGGTGATGAAAATTGGAAGTTAAATTGAATTCGCATAATCAGAGAATCTCATAATTAAAATAATTTGAATCCCACTAAATCTAGCTAGTGTAGCATGCAGTGTGCATTAAGATTTTTCATGTAAAACCATTCGGGCATTGGTGCGTATAGTTCGACGTGCGTAAAATAAATTTGTCGACCTGACACGCGCGGGAATACCTCAAGATGAGGAGCGCTGGTTCAATCTAGTATGTCGTTATAGAATCTAAAAATGAGTGCGACGTTGGATAGATAACACCCTGTAAATACTTTGGGGTAGCTTACCTTCCCGGAGACCTGCTATCAGCTCCCGTCGATATGCCTGCAATCCAAGATGCCGCTGCCCAGTCCTTCCACCGTTCACCAGTACACAGCACAAAAATGTTTATATAGTTCGAATGTAAGTAAATTTAATCCTTGCGAAGAGGATCACGACCCGCGGGGTGTATCACTCAGATGATGCGATGCGATAAGGAAAATATTTCCTGGATTTCGACTGATTCGTTTCGTTGGCAAAGTCAATCTCGGCGACTTGTCTCGTTATGGCGATTACAGAGATCGAGAAGCGTGAAATTGCAGAATGTTGCGACCATAGCAACGTTCACGGCGGTCACGGGCGCCTCATGGATTTGCGGAGCAATCTCAAGGAAGACTGCCTGTATCCAAAGATAGGAAGCTAACCCTTTAAGTATTCAGATAGGTACTAACCACCCAACGTCACACAGAGTAAATTCAAAACGCTAACTCACTGTTAGCGTAACCAGGCATTATAATGTAGGTATACATAATTTTTTATTTATTATGTATCAATAAACAATGAATATGAGAATAATGTATATTTTTTTCATTATTAGGAACGTTTCATTGATCTTCCCAGTAACAATCATAAGATATGGCTGCAAATGTACATTTCAATAATTATAATTTTTATTTGATTTTTTGATATATTGGTTAAGCATTTCCATATGAACAACGTATGCGAAGCCGCAGGCAGAAAATGTTGTCAGCCAGTTAATAGGCACAAAGAATAATTTATTCAAACTAAAATTAGACATGGAACGGAGACTTTGGATGTGTTTATGTTTGTTACTTCTACACACACATTCAGAGGCCTGAACAGATTTTGTTGAAATTTCTTCAATTAGCAAAAAGGGGTTACTATTTAATCCCGGGAACAATCAAATTCACTGCAGTTAGCACCATAAATATTAATAATTAATATTTTAAATAGAATTTGTTTGATTATTATTTTCACTAACATAATCCAGATTTTATTGTCACTTTCGTGCGATATTTACTGTATTAATTAATTTTAATTAGTTAGTGTAAGTGGTTGTATGACCGTTCTAATTAAATAAATAAATAAATAAAAATTAACCACGCTGGCGTAAATTGAAAATTATAAAAAGTAGGACTAATAAATACGATTACCAATTAAAGAAGAACCTAAAATTATTCATTATAATTTACATATTCATAAGTAAACAATTAGTAGGAAGAAAATTTATAAAAATTATGGGTAATTTTTTCTTCTGTTGGCAACTCTCTATACACTGACACTCAATGTCATTCCGCCATTGTTAGGATTCAAGTTTGATTTGATAGGATTACGTCTGAACTTTTCTTAAGTCTATGCCTACGACCAACATGCGGCGGTAGGCAATATGGCGCGCTTCACGTCGATAGAAAATTTTAACCAAAAACCAACCAAAGTTCCTACTGACATTTACGAAAAAATGAAAATGTTGGATAGTTTTATCTGGTTTTTGATTACAAAAGTAAAATAAAAATTCACTTACCAGATAAGACGCACGCATGAAACTATAAATATGTACGGAAGGAATATCAGAAAAAAATAAAACGAAGCACTCCAATCAAGCAAGCATGCCAATCACTCAAATAGTATGTCGGTCATCGCCATTACGGCTTTATACACCAACTGATGAACCCCATTGTAAACAAACTAAAATAAATGGAAAACGCCGTCTTGTGTGGTCAGATGTTGCAAAAATCACAATGGGTTTGTCAATAAAAAACACCGGATCACATTTCATAGGTAAATTTCTTATTTCACCAACTTATTTCATTGATTTTACGCAAAATTATTATGAACAAAATAATCAAAATAGAAGCACAAAATCTAGCCAGTGCTACCAACATGTAAACATGTAAATTTTCCGGTAAATGTGGGAGTATATTAAATAAGTTTCAATTCTCATATTTTATTGACTTTAAATTATGAATCAGGTAAATACGCATTTATTTATCATTCTGGTTATCTATAATAATATGTATTATTTGAAATATAATTATGATATTGAATTTCTGTTTGTAATATCAATTCAATAGCTTAGCTTTTGATAGACGAATTATTATAGGTAGTGTTTATTTAAGCTAACCTCCAAAATAGCTGAACCCATTTTAATAATAATTTTACTGACGCTGATGCTACGCAGATAACATGTTATATCGAGATTATAGGTAGCCGCAGGGCATAACTAATAGTCAATATTTTTTCAGATTTCTAGGTGATGAAAATTTGAAGTTAAATTGAATTCGTATAGGTAATCATCAGAGAATCTCACTATGAAAATAATTTGAATCCCACGCACAAATCACACACATCCTAGTAACAATCGTAATATATGCAGTATATTACGTGAAGCACGCAGAACGGTTGCCTCGATTTGGTTGTCTTCTCCTTCTACCTATTTTATCTATTTATACCAAGTTTATACCTACAATCAAATAAGCTTTGAGTCATGGTATGCACATAACAGACAAAAGGAGCAGCGTAGGTATATAATAATCCTACATCCTGTTCCAACTCTTTAGGTATAGAACCCTAAGTTGTAGGCATCACCTGTGTCGGACTTCATTTCAAACGAAAGACAAAAGAAATTGGTACAACTCATTTCATAAGACAATGCGCGGCGTCGCGTCGCGTCGGCGGCGGCGGCGTCGCGTCGTCGGGGCGCGGCGGTGTTTTAAAAGTCGAGCGAGCGTTTGTTTGTCGCTCCGTTTTATTATTATTGTTTTTGCAGCTTTGTTTGTTTGCCGGTAGGAATGAAATTGTGGGATATTGTACTCGATATAGGTATATAAGTACTATTCCTTCGTTACAAGTAGTTGTTTATTGGGGATTCTGGATCAAGATCATTCAGGACAGGAATGATCTTTCTCCAGACTCCCCAATAAACAATTTTAATCTATTTCATCAATTACCTACCTAGTATTCATCGATTCATTTTTATGAATTATTTATTATTCATGAATTCATATTGATTGAATTACCTAGTATTCATCGATTCATGTTGATCGATTATTGAATAAGTCAGCAAACTCCATTATTATTTGATAACATTGCACAAATGAACTCAGTTTTCTGATTAGATACTATTTATTATATTCATTGATGAGTACCTACCTATATATTTTATGATGTTAATAATTTGGGTAAAAATATAAAAAAAACCAACATTTAGAATAAATATTTAATAAGCATTGAAATCGGTACACAATTATTAGTTTTACTTCTCTAATAATGTTTGAATCTTAGCTGCAATATCACGAGTCGATATGTAAATTTCATCGAAAAGCATGGTTTTAACGACATGCTGCGCACATAATTCAGCTTTACATTTACACAATGTTTCTTCAACTGTATCGAAGCTATTAGCGTCATATATCTCAATTCGTATAAGTTTATGCCCCTGTGCTGGTTTTTTTATGAATGTATAGTTGGTAGTAGGGACACCATCATTCACATTTGGTCTAGTTCGGTTCTTGTACGGTCCGCAGACATCCTCGCCCGCAGGAATGAAGTTGAATAAGTGCTCGTGAGTATCCTGAAACATCAAATAAATTTAGATAAGATCATTCATCATACCCTGTTCAAATTGATGTAGCAAATAAGTACAACAGGTTGTACTTACCGACATTTTGGAGGGTAATTAAACGCTCGAGCTTCGCAGGTGTGCACTTGTAGTTATCGATGGGCGCAGATAGGATAATGAGCATTTGATTAAAACTTTCTTGCTCTTTATAGACAGTTGTCAAGTACAAAAGATATTTATAAGGTTGAAAATCGCTACTGAAATCTGAATCATCGATTCAGCAACTTTATAAGTAGGTCTACTTAGTTACTACCTACTTAATCGCTTTATCGAAAATAATGCGTAATTTGCCAATTTTAAGAACGAATATTAACTACTATTTTAAAAGACTAAATTTATTTGATACGTTCTTCAAATTCGGAAACGAAATATTTAAATTAACGCTACAGATTTTTTTAAACGTCAATCAACGGTAATTTGTTTTAATGCTCCGGTTTTACCCATGGATTTTTACCTAATAAATTAATGCATGTACGTAAGTACAAGTGTTTGGGACCTTAAAAAATTCAAATTCAAATTCAGAAGAAGTGTGGAGTGGAGTGTGGAGTGTGTGTGGATTCGTATTTAAGATAAGTACAGTAAGCATCACCGATAAGTAGTCCCTGTTTAAAGTGGTATTGATTTGAATGTAATAGTTTGGTTTTTAAAATAAAAATAGGTAAATAAATCTTACTAATATTATAAATGTCAAAGTTTGTAAGAATGGATGGATGGATGGATGTTTGTTATTCTTTCACGCAAAAACTACTGAACCGATTAGGCTGAAATTTGGTATGGGTAAGTATAGTTTGGGAACCATCTAGCCACCCAGCTAAACAGATCTTGTGCTATGGGTACTAAATACAAATATATACATAAATATAATATATTACATAGATGTTTTTATGATACATTGAAAATACCCAGAAACAAATATTTTCAGATCGTACAAACATTTATCCCAAGGCAGGAATCAAACTTGCAACCTCCTGAGTCAACACAAACAGACAACAAAAGTCTCTTAGTAGGTAAATATTTAGTTCTGGATTAATATGAATTGGTTTCAAACTTTCAACTTAGGAGGCTAATTACTGATGGAACTTACTGTACCTACTTGAAAGATTTAGCGATCAGATATCATAGATAAGTTAGTGTGAAATAACAGGGTAAGCATTTTGTTTATGTGTGTATCAACAGAGCACCAAAAATGGGCAAGCGCTGTATAGAATAACATGGTATATAAGCCACATGTCTGGATCAAACATCACACCACTTTCCTGAGGGATACAAACAAGACGAACGAGTTGAAAAAGTCGTGATTTATTAATATCATAATGTAAGTACTTAGCTATACCTATTTATCTATAGTTTGATCTCTTATTCAATCGTTTATCAATCTATCCATCCAATCAATTATATTTTTATTTTTTTTATTTTTATGTACTTTTTTTCAATTTAAGTATTCAATAAAACAATCATTCAGGGAATTTGCATTATTTTGTACCAAGATTATAATGTTTTTTTTTTTTCACAGGTCGAAGCCTGCTACTGCTGCTGATCTGTTTGGGAGCATGTCGGAATCCAGTTCCGATGAGGCAGTTCCAGTTCCGCAAAAACCGAAGCCGATCGAAAAACCGAATAAGCGTTCTGCGATTGCTTCATCATCATCGACGGAACCGGCGCCGAAGAAATCGAAACTCAAAATCAATCCGGTGAATATGGCCCGATCGACCGCAGCGGACTTGTTCGGATCGGATTCGGAAGAAGAGGTGGTGGTGCCGGAGAGTACTAGAGGTAAAAAACCGGCACCAATTTTTTCATATTTGACAAAGAGGTTAGCGAATGGGTTTTCTCGACAACTCATCGAAACGAGGAAGGGTTCTCATTACATTGAGGTTAAGATTTACAAAACATGTGAAATAGAGAAAGTCCTACCCGTGAACAGGTGGAGACATTCTATACTAACCTTAAACAATCAAATAGATGAAGGGAGTGATACTTGGCGGGTGCTAAATGAATTAATAAAGGTGTCAAAAAAAGATTTTAAAAAGTGCCCGCCAACTTTCATTAGTCAGTACTTCTAGCCGTATTTATATTTATAGGTAGTATGAAGGTTATTTTATGTAGTTAGGTACCTTCTGTATTATAATCATAGTGTTAAGTTAATCATTTAATCATTAGTGTAAGCATTTTGATAAATAAATGGGTTTATTTTTATTATAAATTGATTTTTGTTTCTTTTCAGTCCCGAACTTAAATGAAGTCACGCACTGCAAGCAGTGTGATATTAAATTACCAAGTTATAGATATCGTTTTCATGCCAGAACTAATATACACAAATCAAATTGTCTGTTAAAGTCTGATTATGAAAATGTTGATATTGTTGCTACGGCTTTTAAAAATAGAATTATGACATATCGTTTGAATGCCTCGCAAGAAGTCGAGTACCTCACAGCTGAGGCGTTCTTGCAGGATAATAATCGAGTCATAAAGAAACTGATCGATGCATCCATAGAGAAATACCATTGTATAAAAATGAATTGTGAATTGTTTGCTTATTTTGTGTTATGTAAAACAAATGAGAAACAATTAAAATCATTTAATACTAAATACGATGTTATATACCGCAGCACAAACTTTAATGAAATATATACGAATATTATAGAAAAATTCGGAGAAAAATTAACAGAGTTTTCACAATGTGAGTCCGGATGGTCTTTTGTTGCAATAAGCCATCTGGAAATCAATATTAACAAATATTCACCTATGAGAGGTGGTACCTATCTTGAATTGCCTCTCAAGATAAAGAATACTAAGAGTTGCATAAACATGAAAAATACTGATAATAACTGTTTTTTATGGAGCATTGTAGCGGGTATGTTTCCTGCTAAAAATAATGTATGCAGGACTACCTCATATCCACACTACTCAACAGTTTTAAATACAGAAGGGTTATCTATGCCACCTTCTAACAAAGATATATTGATGTTTGAAAAGAATAATAGTAATATCAGTGTAAATATTTATGGTTTGGATTATAGTCATATTGTGAATGGTCCTCTCTATAGAACACAGTGTAAAAGGCAAAACCATTTTAATTTGCTATATTTCGAAAGAAATGGTAATGCTCATTATTGTTTAATCAAAGATTTGGCACGATTAGTTCGTAGACAGGTGTCATTACATAAAACTAAAATGTTCTTGTGTGAAACCTGTTTACAGTTTTTTATAAGTGAATCTAAACGATTGTCACATGATTGTTCTAATGTTTTAACTGTTTTGCCAGGAAAAAACAGTTACTTAAAGTTCCAGCATTATGAGCGACAGCAAAAAATTAATTTTATCATTTATGCTGATTTTGAATGTCTATTAATGAATTGTAATGAAGTAAAAACCGAAAATACTGAAACAAGTAAAATCCATGAACCATCATGTTTCGCATATTACATATGCTGTTCTCATGATAAGACTTTAAACAAACTTGTATCTTACCGAGGTAGAGATTGTGTTCAAGTATTTATTGAAAGTTTAATCATAGAAGCTAGTAAAATCAATGCAATTTTGAACAACAAAAAATGTATGAATTTACTAACTGAAGAACAAGAAATCGAATATTGTTTCGCTAAAATGTGTTATATTTGTAACCAGATGCTATTCAATGACAAAGTTCGTGACCATGACCATGTTACCGGCGAGTATAGAGGACCGGCTCACTCTCACTGTAATTTGATGCATAGAGTATGTCCTTTCATACCTGTCGTGTTTCATAATCTATCTGGTTATGATTCACATATTTTCATAACTGAATTGGCGAAATATGAGGGGGAAATTAAGGTTATACCAAAAACTAAAGAGAAATACTTATCTTTCACAAAATTTATTAAAACAAATGACTGTACACAACCAATTCAAATAAAGTTTATTGACTCGTACCAATTTTTAAGCACAAACTTAGACGCTCTGAGTAAAAACTTATCTGATAATGATTTTGTTCATCTTAAATCAGAGTACGTTGATGAGCTCAAATGCAATTTATTACGACAAAAAGGTATTTATCCTTACGAATACATGGATTCATGGTCAAAGTATGATGAACCACAGATTCCACTTAAAGAAGAATTTTACAGTAGTTTGAAAATGGGACATATTTCCGATGAGGAGTACGATCGTGCAAAAGCTGTCTGGCAATATTTTGATATACACTCAATTGGAGAATATACTGACTTATATGTTAAGTGTGATGTATTGTTATTATGTGATATATTTGAAAATTTTAGATTGTTATGTTTAAAATATTATCATCTTGATCCCGCGTATTATGTAACATCGCCAAGTTTCAGTTGGGATGCGATGTTGTTGTACACCGGTGTAGAACTTGAATTGATTCATGATTTAGAGATTTATAAATTACTGGAAATGGGTATACGAGGAGGTTTGGCACAGTGTTCAATGCGACATGCTAAAGCCAATAATAAATATGTACCATCCTTTGACGACTCAAAACCGTTAAATTATTTGATATATCTTGATTGCAATAATCTGTATGGTCATGCAATGACAAGAAAAATGCCAATTTCTGACTTTGAATTTATGAGTCAGGAGGAAATGAAAACTTTTGATGTATTATGCATATCAGATGATGCATACTACGGCTATATTTTAGAAGTTGACATAGCATACCCTGATCACTTGCATGATACACACAGTGACTTGCCATTTGCTCCTCAAAAAATTATTCCTCCTGGAGGAAAAAACCCAAAACTGATTGCAAATTTGCATAACAAATATAATTATGTTATTCATTATGTTCATTTGAAAGAATGCCTGAAAAATGGACTCTTGGTGTTGAAAATACATCGAGTACTGACTTTCAGACAAGAAAATTTTTTAAAAAGTTATATTGACTTGAATACTTGTTTACGTCAAAACTCTATATCAGCATTTCAAAAGGATTTTTTCAAGCTTCTAAATAATGCGATATTTGGGAAGACTATTGAAAACAGACGAAAGCAAGTCGATGTAAAATTGATAACTTGTTGGAATGACACTGCAAACAGAACCAATAAGCATGTTGGTGCTGAAAAATTAATAACAAAACCAAATTTGAAAAGTATATCCATTTTTAATGAAAATTTTGTGGCCATACAGCTTAATCATGAAAAAATTGTTCTTGATAGACCAATATATATCGGGTTCACTGTATTGGAATATGTTAAGCAGCATTTGTATCAATTTCATTATGATTTTATTCAAAAGAAATACGGTGATAAAATAAAACTATGTTATACAGATACTGATAGTTTGCTCTATTTAGTGCACACTGAAGATATTTATTCAGATATTAAAAATGATATTGCCATGTACGATACAAGTAATTTTATGAAAGATAATCCTTATGCGATACCTTGTGCTAATGCTAAAGTACCAGGGTTATTTAAAGATGAACTTGGTGGAGATGTAATTACTGAGTTCATTGGTTTAAGAGCCAAGCTATATTGTATTAAATCAATCAAAACTAAACTAATAAAGGCAAAAGGAGTATCCAAATCTGTAACATCAAGATTAAAATTGTCTCAGTATGCAAGAACATTGTACAATGATGAAAACTTAACATGTAAAATGAACTTGATTAAATCAATTAAACATAAATTGTATTCACAACAGTTAAATAAGCTTGTGTTAAACAGAAATGATGATAAAAGACACATCCTTGGAAATCAGATAGAAACTTTACCTTGGGGTCATTATAGTCTAGTAGAGCATCAAACATTATTGTAATCGGAATACCATTAAATATAATGAAATATTATGTTTTGTAAATAATGAAGTAATTGGTTTAGAATAGGTATAAATAATAATAACACTTATTAGTTAATAGTAGATAAATGATTGATAAAGTATCCACTACAGCATAACATTATTAATAAATAATAGAAAGCATTATGGTATTGTTTCATTTATTCGTTAAATTATTTCCTCTCTATGTATAAACAGAAAACTCTATGGTACCTTTAATATAATGTATGTACAGGTAACCTATAAATATAAAAACATTTGTTTTTATATTTATAGTATTTAGGAGACACAACATCACCATGAACGTGATAAGGCAGCCAGTATCTTTAGAAGTTGAGCAAATTGCAATAAAGGAAAATGATTCTAAAATAAAACACAGTATATTATTACCAAATAATATCAGATGCATAATATGTGGACCCTCTAATTGTGGCAAGACTAACGTTATGATCAGCTTGCTTATACATAAAAATGGTCTGAAATACAGAAATGTTTACTTGTATTCAAAAACAAGTTTTCAACCTAAATATTGCTTCTTAAAGGATGTGCTACAGAGAGTACCGGAAGTGAAACTGTTTATTTTTGATTGCAGCGAAGACGTTATTCACCCTAATGATGCTTTACCAAACTCAATAATTATTTTTGATGATGTGGTTAGTGAAAAGCAAATGAATATACGTAACTATTTTACTTTGGGAAGGCATAAAAATATTGATTGTTTTTATTTATCTCAAACTTACACTAAAGTCCCGAAGCAGCTTTTACGCGATAACACAAATTTTATGATTATTTACAAGCAGGATTATAAAAATTTGAAACATATTTACAATGAGCATGTTTGTTCTGATATGCGATGGGACCTATTCAAAGATCTATGTTTCAAAATTTGGAAAAGTCCGTACAATTTTTTGACAATAAGCAAGGATCATGAACTAAACAAAGGCAGATATAGACAGTCATTACATGATTTTATTACATTTGATTAAATATATAATGGTAAAACATTAATATATCAAATCATTTCTATTCTTGTCATTGTTTACGACGTACAATGGAGAAAAATATAAAAAAACAACTTATAAAATCTGTAAACGCTATTAAAATCAAAGTGAAACAAATCAAAGATGATGAATTCAACGCAAAAAATCATCTTAATTATTTTTTTAAGCCAGTTGCAGGCCCTCTTAATACATTACTAGCAGCAAATATCTCAAGAAGCTCTCATGCAAGCTGTAGATATTCATCTAATTTCCAAAAGACTGAACCCACAAAAATATTATGTGGTAGTGTTAGTCATAGGGTAAAACCTGATATAGACAGCAAACTGAATTCTCCGGAACAATTTTATTCAGATTTTGATAATACCACTGATAATGATGATGATTATGATGATGATGAATATGATGCTACAAAAGAAATTGATGAACCCGGTATTGAAGATAGATCTCTTAATAAGGAAGAAATTCTTGAAATATACGATGATATGAATATTCCTTTTGGAGTGCGTAATATAAATAACAGGTTAATGATTGGAAATAAAGATGTTAAGATTTGTACATCTCACGATAAATCTGGCAATAAATATTATGTTGTTAACATTGATGACACACGATACGATTTGACTCCTGGTTTAAAAGAATTATTACTATCTAAAACGCCTAATTTAAAAATAATCAATGATCAGGATAAGCAAATTTACAAAAAAATTCTTGAATTAACAAATGTTCATAAAAGAGATTACCTTCCATCAGCACAAATTAAGGGTGATAAGGGAATCAAGTATCGTAAAATTATTAAACCATTAATTGAATCATGCAGTCTGGATGACTTAGAGAATGAAAATAATAAAATGAAACGAGGAGCCGGTTTGCCGACTTTAAAAAAGTATTGTAAGAATACTGAATTAATCTATTGGGATGATCCTAACGAACTAGTTGAAAGGCTCAAACTTTTGGTTGCATCTAAAACAGCAGGCAATACTAGTCTTGACAATGAAATTATTTCTATTATTGAAGAGTTACAAGAAATTGGTATAATAAAAGAATAAAAAGCCTAAACACGATCATTTTTACTTAGTTTACCGTTCTTATTTGAAAGAAAACAGTTAATCATGAGTGCATTGAAAAGAGAAATCATTAATGAAATTCATAAAAATGCGAGGAAAAACTTTCCAAGGAGGCATGTTGTACAGAAAGATATCGATGACTTATGGCAGGCTGATTTAATAGATATGCAAAATCTATCATCTTTTAATAATAAGTACAATTATATTTTAGTTATTATTGATACGTTTTCAAAATATGTATGGGCTCTACCCTTAAAAAATAAAAACAAATGTTCCGTATCTACTGCTTTTAGTAAAATTTTAAAATCTCAAAATCGTTGCCCCAAAAATCTACAAACAGATTTAGGTACAGAATTTTATAATGATAAATTCAAAAAAGTTTGTAGAAAGTTTTCAATAAATCATTATTCCACATTCTCAACAAAAAAGGCTTCAATTATTGAACGTTTCATCAGAACAATCAAAAGTAATCTCTTTAAAGAATTTAACTATAAGGGAAATTACAAATGGGTTGGTATAACTCTTGAAAATGCAATTGAAATATATAATCATAAAAGACATAGAACCATTGGAATGGCACCGATTGAAGTAAATGCAACAAATAAATCAATGTTGCTGAAAATGTATAATGAGATGAGTGCAACAATTAAAATAGCATCGATTAAATTGAAAAAAGGAGACTTTGTACGTATCAGTAAGCATAAAGGTTGTTTTGAAAAAGGATATACTCCAAACTGGTCTACAGAGTTATTTCAAATTAAAACAATACAAAAAACGTGCCCAGTCACTTATTTATTACAAGATTCGAAGCAACAGCCTATACTAGGGACATTTTATGCTCAAGAACTGCAAAAAACAAGATTTCCAGACATTTACTTGGTTGAAAAAGTTATAAGACGTAAAGGAGATAGAGTGTTTGTCAAGTGGTTAGGTTTACCATCAAATGAAAATTCATGGATTGATAAAAATAATGTGTTATAAAAACATTATAAAGAGCAAACTTTGCATTATATCTTCATTTTGTGATCATAAATGAAAGGAAGAGGACTTGTGAATACTTTAATTAATAACTTGCCATTTGAGCTCCATTTACCAGGATATAATTATTGTGGTCCAGGAACAAAATTGCATAAAAGACTTGCTCGAGGTGATAAAGGTATCAATCAATTGGATGAGTATTGTAAGGATCACGATATCGCCTACAACAATTCACGCAGCTTAGAAGATCGTCATAAAGCAGATTTAGTTCTTATGAAAATGGCGAAGACGAGATCTTCAGCTTCTGATTCAAGTAAAAGAGAAAAAATTGCAGCCAATTTGGTTAACAAAGTGATGTTAGCTAAAATTTCTTCTGGCGCCGGTTTTAAAAAAGATTTTAAGAAAATTGTGTCTCATACGAAAAAAATTCTGAAAAAAAGTAAACCTCAATGTAAAAGAAAATTAATAGAACTGGCATATCATGCAGCGAAAGAACTTAGCCCTGGCTCATGTATGAAACTGCCGCGTATTATACCCATTCCGAAATCAGGTGGAGTTTTACCCTTGATTCCTATATTCGCTGGATTATCCTATATTCGCTGGATTATCCGCGGTTGGTAGTTTAGCTGGAGGAATTTCAGGAATCTTCAAGACAATCAATGAATACAAACATGCTAAGAAACGTCTGAAAGAATTGGAACAACATAATAAACAATTAGAGGGTGTTAATATAGGCAAAGGACTAACTTTGGATCGATACAAAGATGGATTAGGATTATTTCTTAATAAGCGCAATACAAAAAACTGAATCGTCGGCTACCGAATCGTGCTCTGACCAATTTAGATATCATAAAGTACGCTTCAAAAATACCAAATTTTCGAGGAGTATACATGAGAGATAAATTACCGAAATATCCATTTTATAAAGAATGTGGAATCATTAATTTGGATACTTCTAAAAACCTTGGTACACATTGGGTAGCCTACATAAAATTAAACAAATACATTGAATACTTTGATAGTTATGGTAATTTGAAACCACCGATTGAACTTATACGGTACTTAGGTCCAGATATAAAATATAATATTTTAAACATACAAAAATCTAATCCATTCAAATGCGGTCACTATTGTTTAAATTTTTTGAATAATTTTTGGAATAATCATGTTTAATTCAGTATAAAAAGAGAGGTTTTGTGGTGAATACATGGTATTCAGGTAGTGACTATTGAATAAGGGTGGTCGTTGAAAGAATCATAATGATAATCTATCATATAAAACCAAAAATATACCAAAATAAAATTATTTCGTCATTGAAAAGCAAAAGGCAAAGACGTACAAAAACAGTAGCAAAGAAGCTAAAGAAAGAAAATAAATTATTCTTACAAAGTTTGGGACTTAAGGTAGTATGAATTACCTACACGTTACTGATCCCCCTCGTTTCGACAACTCAATAGTAAGTTATGAAATCCATACTTATAGTCCGTATAGCAGCAGTTTTAAAGAAAATGATGAAATAAGAATACCAATCCATCAGCAAGATATTTACGTGTTACCATCAGCCAGTTACATATACATTGAAGGTCGTGCTAGCGTGTTTTCGAAGGAAGCACTAACAGGAAAACACATTAAGAAAAGTGTGAAGTTCACCAACAATGCTTTATCTTTTCTTTTTCAAGATATTCGTTACGAAATCAATGGAGTTGAAATAGACCGAAATAAAAATGTGGGAATCACTACGACACTTAAATCATATGTTTCGTTAAGTGATAATCAAAATAAAGCAGCTGCATTGTGGGGTTGGAAATTAGATGGTTTTAAAAATACTGACGGTATTTTCAGTGCTCTCATACCTTTGAAAAATGTGCTAGGGTTTGCAGAAGACTATAGAAGGATAGTAATGAATTGTAAACATGAACTAATTCTTATCAGAAGTAATACCGTTACCAATAGTCTTATAAAGGTTGATGATAATGATACAGTAGATTTTCATATTGATAAATTACAATGGCGCGTTCCTCACCTAAAAGTTTCGGATCGTGAAAGATTAGCTTTGCTTAAACTCTTAGAAAATGATCGTCCAATACAAATGGCTTTTAGAAATTGGGATTTATATGAATATCCTCTATTACCTGAAACCACTAAGCATTCCTGGGCGGTTAAAACATCTTCACAAATAGAAAAACCTCGATACGTAATTTTTGGTTTACAAACAAATAGAAAAAATAATAGGAACAAAGATTCTTCGATATTTGATCATTGCAAGTTGTCTAATGTAACTTTATTTTTAAATTCTCAATACTACCCATATGATTCAGTGAATGCTAAATTTGTTGAAGACAAGTATCATATATTATACGAGATGTATAAAACATTTCGTCAGTCTTACTATGGAAGCGATTCCGAGCCCATGCTTGATTTGGAACAATTTAAAAATTACGCTCCTCTTTTTGTAATTGATTGCTCGAGACAAAACGAAGCTCTAAAGACGGGAGCTATCGATGTGAGATTAGAAATAGAGAGCTCAGAAGATATTCCACAAAATACTACTGCATATTGTCTTATAATCAATGACCGATTGATTGAATATAAGCCCTTGAGTAATATTGTAAAAAGAATTATATGATGTTTGCCGTTGTTGATCTACAAGGATTCAAGACAGACAATAATGATTTTATTGTTAAGGAAATAGCAATATTATGTGAAAATAACCAAATTCTAGTGTTACTCGTAAAACCACCATTCCCCTTTAATGAGTTATCAGAAACAGAAAAAATGCAGGTGCGATGGATAGAAAAAAATAGAAATATATATTGGCATGAAGGAATAATTCCTTATTCCAACTTTGAACAATGTGTTGCTGATTATCTTGAAGACAAGACTATTTATGTGAAAGGATGGGAAAAAACATTGTGGTTAAAAAAATTTGTAAAAAATGATAAGATTATTGATCTAGTAGATAGCCCTAGTTTAAGGCAATTTAACTTAGATAATAGTCTGTCTCCTAGAGGTATATTTAAATGTATTTATCATTCTCGTATATGTGCCCTTAAAAATGTAACGTGTATAAAAAAATGGTTAGATAATAAAGACACTTTTTAAAAATCTATCTTGTTTTATTTATATAATATATAAATTTTTGAATAATGTAGTTGCAATTATGGAATGAGTTTAGCAGAAAATTAGAGAGATTCATTCCGCAGAACGTTGATAGGTATTCTGATAAAATATTGAAGAATCCATACCAGAATAATTTATAGGCAAGGTAGCTACTATTCCTTTATTATAAATCAATGAATAATGGTATATATTCAGGTTCTATATTGGGAGTATGAATAACAATCACTCTTAAATGATCATGATGATTTATTTGCTGACTCAAAATTAGTTCATTTCATGAATACTAGATAGGTATGATAATTCATTCAATATGTGCTGACTCATTCAATATTTGTTCAATATAAATCGATGAATACTAGGTAATTCATTCAATATGAATGATGAAATAGATTTAGTTTGGTTATTGGGGAGTCTGGAGAAAGATCATTCCTGAATGATCTTGATCCAGAATCCCCAATAAACAACTACTGTTACATTATTGTGTTTTAAATAGACATTAGGTAGGAACCGCACATAACTACTGAGGACCCATCAGCTACACAGCCATGCAGTAAAAGATTCAAAAGTTCAATACATACAGTTTGGCCTGCGAAGTTGCCAAGTGGTGTTTCATGTTAAAACCAAACCATTGTGTCTTTGTTGTATTGGCAATAAGGCCATAAGGCCGCCAAAGGCAAAGCCCTCCTCATGAGTTTACAGGTCGCAAGTTCAAATCTCAAAGTACGGGCGTTAGAAATCGTGATAGTTATCTACCTACCTCATAATTATTAACCAGCGGTCCGCCCCGGCTTCGCACGGGTACCTATCTAACAAACATATTATTTTCATGCGGAACCCAAACTTTTTAAAAAATATTCTATAGCCAATCTTCTTTAACAGAATTTTTCAAATCAGTCCAGTAGTTTTGGAGCCTATTCAATTCAAACATTCAAATCAAACAAACAAACAATAAAATATTTCCTCATTATAATTTTCGTATAGATATAAGATAACTATCTAATAAAATATCGTACTTATCTAAGATAAGTTAGATATTTTATCTACTTAAATTACATTCAAATAAGCTTTGACTCTTAGTATGTATTTCTCGAAGAACCGACAACCGCTGGGGTAAACGTGTTCTTGAGTGGAGACTGCGACTTAGTAAACTTAGTGTAGGACGCCCTGCGATCATGCGATAAACTTCTGGCAGATGCTGGATGCGATAAGCTGAAGACAGGGCGCTATGGCGCCATGGACTGATGTGGGCTGATGGATGTACGCTCGAAAGAGTAGATTGTGTAGAACGTAAATAAATTTAAGATCTTCTTTGGTGGTTGTGGTTCCGTACAGGCAACCAACAAAGAAGACCTTAAATTTATAAAATTTAAAAATAAGTGGTTTCAATGGCGATCTTGGACGGCGCGCGGCGAGGAGGGGCGCGACAGACGGCGCGGCGGCGGCGGGGCGCGGCGGCGGCGGCGGTGGTACAAAGGACTTTATAATAATAAATACCTTGGAAAGTTACCTACTTAATTAATATCAATTAATATTTAGTAGATATATTTATTATTATCTGTTTTTTACGTGGATTTGTTGAGTCTGTTCAAGTGGCTTTTTTGTTAATTCTGCGCTTGCTGCAAAATAAATTATATACCTAACTTATTCATATTATTGTAAAGAATTCGTTTGTTATCTTATCACTCACAAACAACCCTAAAGTATTAAGAAAGGTAGCGCGAACGTCGCGATATTGTAAACATTGTGTACAATAGGTTCAATATATAATAAGATATATAATAAGGTTCAATACACATTAAACCTTATTATATATATATATATTATATATTATGTGTCGTGTGGTGCCGGCATAGAATTTCACCACCCCAACTCTTCCCGTGGGTGTCGTAAGAGGCGACTAAGGGAAACACACCGGGGGGCGGGCAGCAGCGCCTTCTGCAGAACAACTACACCGAACTGCGATCCCCAACCCGCATGCCCAGCGTGGGGATTATGGGCAATAACCCCCAAATAATGATGCCATCTATGGCGCTCAATAGGGGAGGCCTATGTCCAGCTGTGGACTATTAATAGGCTGGTGATGATGATGATGATGACACATTGACCTGCTAAGTTGCCAAGTATATTTCTTGCGATATCATGCTATGATGGATTCTTATTTTCGTTCGTACTATTAACGTGGTGTAGGCGTAACATGTCCGCTTTTGGTGCGAGTGTATACAAGTTCTAATCTAGACGCGCTATTGCGCTTTTTGCACTTTTATTTGGGATTCTAATTTTGAAAGAATTTTTAAGTCGGCCATTAATTTCGGTGCCAATCAAATCTTTAGTCATTAAAATATTAGTATAGATTTCATCCGAGAGCTGCAACCGTATTGTCTAACTTGAAATCCATTACCAGTAAACTTCAAACCGATTTCCCAGTTGTAGACCCAGTCAGAATGTTGTTGGCATTGTCTAATCTAAGGTATTCTACTGTTCTTCGGTTTCAGCTATTTACACAATACGAAAGTGACAATCGAAGTCCAGGCTAGGTATGAAATGCCAAACTGAAGCCGATTACGATTACGTTGAGTTAGACAATAGAGCCACTGGTCAGTATCTGGCGCAGCTCATCAGTATTGCCATACAGCGAGGCAATGCGGCCAGATCAGATCAGATCAGACCTGTGTGTATGTTTGCAACAGTCTGCAGTTAGCTCGATTATTTCAATGCAACCAGCATCTTGGGTGCACAAACTTCCAATTGGTCTTGATATCTGTTTATGCCTGATATAAATTAAGAGCAATCCTTGAAGAATTATATTTTAAGTAGGAATTAATCTATATATTTGTGACGGTTCGTAGTCGATTCTCAGCTCGCGAGGTAGTTGCCAAGCTGCTAAGCGAGGTATTTCTTACATTCGTACTGACTTATAACAGCTCCGTGGTGTAGGTATGCATATCAAGCACGCTTTAAGAGCAAGGTGTTGGGTAAGTTCAAATCTCCTCGTATCGATAGTAATTTTTCATCTTTAAAAATATTTGTCTGGAGTAAGCGATGCTTTCTAATACCTATCCATTAGAGGGATATGAAATATTTAGTCTTCGCTTTTTGTCCGAATGTTCCAGGGGCTTTTTTGTTAATTCCCCGCTCGCTTCAATCGATAAATATATCCAAAAAAACTTAGTTTATTATTATTAATAAAATAGAAACCTTAGATACCTATAGTAGGTAGCCGCATGACAGACGCAAAATGTAAACATTTTTTATTTAAATAGACACAACACCTACGCTAGGTAGTCTTTTTCATCCGCCCCGTCCAGGGTGCAGTGGTGAGCGAAACCAGCTTCTCCGCGTGAGGGTTTTCATATATATCTGTGGGGTTTTCGCCTGGCTGCCGAACCGAGCCCCGCCGCATCGTGCGATGGTGCCAGACGACGACCGTTCAAGTATTTATTTTTTCCCTCAGAATGCACCCCCTGGGCGTGGCGATCGAGAACGTGACTGCGGTTTGTCGAGTAAATAGCGGCCTCAATCGGCCGCGCGCTCGTTCGAATTTCATACGAAAATCTTCCTCTTGAATCGTTCTATCCGGTAAAAAAAGCGCTTTGAAATTCGATGAATAATAATAGAGTTTTTGAGATATAAGATATAAGCATGCTAAGAGACGAAATAATGTAGCGGTATTGCCATATCGCCGCCCCCACCGAATAATATGGTTACCGACTATTACGATAGAAGTGTTTTTATTTGAAATAATTGTTCCTGAGGTGCGATTACACCTTGTGAATTTTTTTCAGGCAAATCGTACGAGTAGTTCTTGAGATAGGCTTTTTGTAATGGATTTTACTTTATTATTAAACGAAAAATAAAAACAACATTTTGATCCGAACAACATTGCAACAGGATAATACTCACTCCTCGGTTTCTCGCTTTTTAGGGTTTTGCCATCGGTTGCAAAACCCTTATGAAATCGCTTTGGGTCTGTTTTGTGTTTTGAATCCTTAATATCTCAGAAACTACTGCAGCTATTGAGTTGAAATTTGAAATAATAATACATTTTGTGTGCCCGCACATAGTTATAGAAAAATAAATGAAAATAAATAAAAAATCAAAATGAAGATTTTCCATACAAATTTTGAAATCGAAATTTTAAATGGAACGTACAAAGTCAAAAGTGGTATCAAATGAAAGGTACACGTTTGTAGATTTCAAAATAGTTTTTGAAATTTTGGTAGGTTTTATACTTTTTAAAATATTTTGAAAAAGGTCAAAAAAATGACCGTTCCCCCCCCTCTATCTCCGAAGATTGCAGAGCGATCGACGTGATATGTACCAAGTGTTTGTAGATATTGATCTATATTTTACAGGAAAAATATAGAGAAGTCTGTAAAAATAACAGTTTTTGAAATATGGTCAAAAAAGGGCGGGAAAAATTTCTGAAGGGCTGACTACCCCACCGAGTTGGGTATCAAATGAAAGGTATTGGCTTGTACATTCCAAAACAGTTTTTGAAATTTCGACAGATTTTTCACTTTTTGATATATTTTGAAAAAGGTCGAAAAATTGACCGGTACCCCCCCCTTATCTCCGAAGATTGCAGAGCGATCGATGTGATATGTACCAAGTGTTTTTAGATATCGATCTATATTTTACAGGAAAAATATAGAGAAGTCTGTAAAAATAATACTTTTTGAAATAAGGTCAAAAAAGGGCGGGAAAATTTTCTAAAGGGGTGACTACCCCACCGAGTTGGGTATCAAATGAAAGGTATTAGTTTGTACATTTTAATACAGTTTTTGAAATTTCGATAAGTTTTATACTTTTCGAAATATTTTGAAAAAGGTCAAAAAATTTACCATTCCCCCCCCCTTATCTCCGAAGATTGCAGAGTGATTGATGTAAAATGTAATAAGCGTTTGTAGATATAGATCTATATTTTACAGGAAAAATATAGAGAAGTCTGTAAATATAATACTTTTTGAAATATGGTAAAAAAACTAATTTTTTATACAATGGGGGCTATTTCATTGAGAGTAAGTAATATCAAATCAAAGGTATGGATTTCGACAATTCAAAACAGGTTTTGAAAATCGTCTAAGTTTCATACTTAGTGAAATAGGTTGAAAAAAGCCGAAAAAAAATTGTAGGTACCAACCCTTAGATTAGTGGGTACTAATCTCTGTAGTAACTGTAATAGGAGTTCCACAGTGCACCAAAACCGTTGTTCTCAAAATTTTTGAGAAGAGATAGGTATGTATCCTAGATAATCCACACAGTATCATTTAACCCACAAGCTAAGCAAAGCTTGTGTTATTGGTATTACTACGATAGCTGTTATACTTAATAAAGTATAAGTATCACATTAGATGATTTATTTTTGTGTACTGAAAAGGACTAGAACACCCGAACAAATAATCTGAAGATCCTACAAATATTAGTCCCGAGGCAGGAATTAAACCTCCACCTCCTGCGTTGTAAGCCCACCGCGCCAAGAGGTTGTCATATACGTACCTACCTAAACGACAAAAGTTCAAAACCTAGATAATCCACACAGTATCATTTAACCCACAAGCTAAGCAAAGCTTGTGTTATTGGTATTACTACGATAGCTGTTATACTTAATAAAGTATAAGTATCACATTAGATGATTTATTTTTGTGTACTGAAAAGGACTAGAACACCCGAACAAATAATCTGAAGATCCTACAAATATTAGTCCCGAGGCAGGAATTAAACCTCCACCTCCTGCGTTGTAAGCCCACCGCGCCAAGAGGTTGTCATATACGTACCTACCTAAACGACAAAAGTTCAAAACCCTCGGCGCGCGAGTTACACTCGCACTTGTCGTACTTGTTGTTGTAAGATGCGATTGCGATTTTATTCGGGAAAGAAGTATAAAACTTAGTTTTCGTAAAGTAGAAAACCCTCTTATTCAGGTTTTCTTTGAAGTTCTTTATTACAGTATAGTTTATTACTATATTTAATTCAAAATATCTGCAATGGTTACATCTATTAATGTATTTTTAATATAAAAAAAGCCATCGTAATCTATGTAGAGATAGTAGGTTGCGATGATTTACTCACTTAATGACAGATTATGAAATCCCGAGATGTGGCTTTGGCAAGCTTATAGTAGCCAAAGCAACGTCTTTTAACATCGCTCTCATTTCGTCTTAGGTAAAAAAAAGTGATAGCACATGACCCTCACCCAGCATGAGCTAACGTCCAACGATGATAATATTGTGCTCTAATTTAGAAGCCCCCATTGTTTTCTACTCTTTGCCAAGATTTCGAGTGCTTGATATTAAAATCCTAACCACCAAAAAGAATGAATACCGCAGATCAAAAACAAAAGCGGATACTGTATAACAAAACGACCAAACACACTCGCAAGGGCTACAGAATCCTACCGAGATCTGTACACGAGCCAAAATAATGTGCCAGAGACAAAGCTGCTGAAAGCTGATGAAGATAAGGTATCGACAATATTTCCAAGAGAGGTAGGAGTAAGGTAGGATCTTAGTTTTTTTAAACAAACCACCCGGACCCTTCTACACAAATGAATTCTTTATAGCTACCAGAGAAGCAATCATCACAGTTCTCACAATGATATTCAATGAAATAATAAATCTGAAAAAAAAACTGAATCATTATCTTATCCATACAAAGAGGATTAAAATTCCACAAGTAATTATTGGGCAATCAGCTTGATGACAAGCATATACATTATAAAATATTTTCCAAAACAATTGTTGGCCGGATACCAAGCCTTTAAAACCCTAGAACACAAAAAAAAGTATGGCATGGTGGTTGCTAAGGCAACTAAAGCATTTAAAATACAAGGATCATTAGAAACATTTACAAATTTAGCTCTACAACCGTCAAACTGGAAAAGAACGAAAGCAGATCTTGAGAAAATATTTCAAAACCTCAATTGGTAGAATTATGGCCTAAAAATAAATGTAGATTGTACTAACGTATATAAGGTTTGCCGATGATCTGATAATTCGGTCCAATAAGCCTGAAGAACTCGCTAATATGATACAAAGAAAGTGGAAAAGTAGGGCATCTATCTATTAATAGACTGAAAATTAAGTTTAACCAATAACACTCAATAACACTCAGCACAATAGAGTCGGTATGTTAAGGAATATACTTATCTCGGAAAAATCCTTATCTGCTATAACTTTACCTCACCAAATTATCTAACAACAAAATAAATAGAAACAAGAATAGATAATGCTTGAAAGAGATACTGGTCATTTAATAAATCAAGCAAAGAGCTTTGTCTGAAAATTTAAAGGAAACTTTAAAATAAATGTATTCTTCCAATGTTTTAATTTAAGAAGCCAAACATGGGACCAGAGGAAAGCGCATAATAGAAAGTTGGATGTTTGTCAGATTGGTCGGTGATAGGTCTTTGGAGAGAAGTTTGCTATGAATACAATCAGGCAGAGTATAATCTTTCTTTCTTTCTTTCTTTCTCTTCTATACTATGTTATTTTTATAGAAAAATAACTGTAGATCGGTCAAACTTTAAGAAGAACTGAAAAGTCGAATAAAACTATTACCTACATTTACGACTACATTAGCCAGGAATCAAAATAGAAAATTTGGACGACCTTTCAAAAGGTGGAAATAAGACATAAATAAAATCCATCACTGGAAAGACAAGAATTGCCAAGGATAGAAACGAATGGCAAACAGATAACATGTCCTAGTATATAAGACTTAAGAAATCATTGTACGTTATCTGCATAAAGGTTTTTCATTATTTTATCTCATTTCCACGATCACGGGCCATATAGAGTCTCGGTCCTTTGGGAGGCATGCGTGGGGCCGTAGCCAACAGGACAGAGGCCCTTAATTTTAAAGGCTGGGCTACATAGAACGGGTATAATCCTCGTTTGCACAATATGATATACTCGAAAATGATATCCATGATATCTTTCAGGTGTAGAGACTATAAGCATAAAGAAATAAAATGAAAAAAAGAATTTTTGGGTCTGGGAGACAGTGCGGACGCCTGACATAATTGAAAACTGTTAAAAGTGGCAGACTGTGGCTTGTCGAATGTCGGATGGATTACTCAAAATATAGGCTTAAATGCCGGATATAAATAATTCCTGCGCAAACGTCTTTGGCGTTATAACGAGGGTTTTTCTCGTTATAACGCCATTAGGAACCACCACCGCCGAGTCTACACCTTAAGATGCATCTCTTGCGACTCCATTCAGAACGGCCAATGAAGCGCAACCAATAAGTGTGGTTCTGGTTCTTTTAGAATACCACAGCTTAAGGTTCACGTCCAGATTTACGTCTCCGCAAGCGGAGACGAGCACTAGAACTTCCCTGGGAGCACTCGGTATCGGCGGTTATCACAAAAATCTTTTAAATATCTGTAATAATAGGATAACTTTTGTATTTCCTTCGATTTTCTTTTAATACCGATTCCCAAAATGCAAATAATTTTACAGTAACCTATTTTCACATTCACTAAACTTATTATCTTCTCCAAGGAATATAAACGTATTGCAAATTTACGTTATTCATTTAAGCTTAATTGAGTACCGAACAAAATGGTAACATTGCATTACCAATACAACCAACATCACTATTTTGAGTTCAATAAGATCGCGAAGACCTGTTACTGTACAGGCTATTATCGACAATTTCCGCGAATAAAATTGTAATGTTACTTTACGGTGTAAAATTATGCTCTTGATTCTGGTAAAACATATTTTTATTTATTACTCTGCATTCGTAAACACAGTTATAATATAAATTATATTGCATATACAAAAAAAATATTGCTATCTTTTGGTATTAAAATGAACCCGATAAGTAAAGTATTTAGGAGTTCTTTAAAAAAAACGGTTTTTTATTTTTCCTGTAAAATTTTGTTTTTTTGATAACGATTTTATTCGGTGGGGGCGGCGATATGTACCTACCTTACCTACTCAATTTCAATCTGTGGCGGCCGGGCCCGGCGAACGGATAGTAGGAACAAGTAGTAGGTAGGTATTTCTGATCATCAATCAATCACGTCATCCGTAATTGTGACGTCATCTATCCGCCCGGCCCGCGCGAAAGACGCAATATGTACCTAAACATTGTATGGAGTTGCATTCTACGCCGCGTCGGCAGTGTAGGCAGTGTAGGTACGCTGGTAGCCGCGTCTTGTTTTTTTATTTAACGTGGTATCCTCAGTAGACCGCCTTCGCCATGATTCACGTTCGATTCCTGAAAAATCAAAACGTTATTAATGTAACTTACTACAAAATTTTCGCAAATTTCCAAACACTTCTATTGGAAATGTTTTTTTTTATCCCAGGGACTATATATAAAATATTATGAATAAACATGGCGCGCCCTTCAGGTAGCAGCAGCACCAAAGGCTGAGCAATGAGAGGAGTTTACATTTATAAAATAAGAAGTAAGTGTAAACGTGCCTTTCTGGTTGGAGTATTATACCTTAATAAAATATTTCCATGTAGCTATTTTGTGAAATTGATTCATTAATAAAGTTATTATTGATTGATTATATTTACCAATGTTTCGAATCTTGAAATGCATGTTAGGGTCCATCCGAGGCTGATGCCGGCGCGCCGTCGCCCCTTGCTTTACATTGCGGTCTCAGTTAGTTATTAGGTGAGCTGTTGCTGGTGGTACTTCGAGTCCTGAAATTTCCAATTATCTAATATAGAACACATCATTTTAGATTATGGTTAGTATTATGACCGAATCTTAAAGTTTTAACTATTTATGGTGCCATAAAGTAACATTCTATTCCATTCTCTGTTAATTAAAGTTTGATTGAATACATGATTTCATAGATAGTAATTGATTATTGGAAGTCGTCTCATAATGTACTCAGTTTTTATTTATTTTAGATATACATAATGTTATTCAATGATTAAAAAACAAACCTTTTGTTTGGAGTTGTACTAAAGCGGGTTGCCTTCGCTGGTAGCCACATCTTGTAGGCCGCGCCGCGCCGCCGCCGCCGCCGCCCATGTTCTCGCACCCCGCGCTCATTACTGTGCGCTGTGCCGCCGTTGATACGTCGTGTCAGCGTCGTTGTTGTTGTTGTATGTCAACTTCATGACAATGATTGATTACAGCTGAAGTCGTTTTCCACACCACCTCACGAGGTACGACCACGGCGCGTTTTTTTTTATGTGGTATCCCCAGTAGGCCTAATCCACGCTAACTACATAATAAATACATAGTTTATATCTAACTACATAATATATAAGATACTATTATACTACTATATAAAATAAGCATATAATTAAATATATTATTAATTGAGGACGGGTGGTCGCTGTACGAGTACGTACATCGTGCATTGCCCTAATTAATGTCAACCGCGCATTTACGCCAGTCATCAATTTAGCAATACTTTTTATTATATTCAGTTCGCGATCACCTGTCAATCGACTCACGCGTCTCACTATCATTTCATTAGTAACTATAGTTTATCGTTAAATATATCAGTTAAAATTTATCTCCTGGTTTTTCTGATATATCCAGCTTAGTTACTAGTTACCTGGTGTACGACCGTACATCATTTTTTTTAAATTTTAAAACTGGTATATCACCCTCGCGAGTGCGGCAGTACCGTGAATCAGTGCCACCAGTGAGGATTTCCGCTAACAAGTGGAGTCATCAGTGTGAGCAACCAGCTCACTGGATCACAGCAGCGGGTATCATCCTATACTTAAGGAAGTAAGCCAGGCCGGCTTGCGAAAACCTCCGCAGCAACTGCAAGCGTCAACAGACACTGCAGGACGGACGTAGGAGTAGCAGCACCGCGTCACCGTTCCTCCAGTCCAGACGATATCAAGTAAGATCTTTCCATTTATCTTATTTTACTCTCATCAATTACGAGTACTAAGATGTCTACCTTGGAAGAATTACTATCAGCTCAAGAGCGAATCGCTTCCGCTATTGAGCAACTCTATTCGAATTTTAAGAAAGACGGTTCGGGTAGGAAAACTACTGACTATATTCAGCGAAGGCTAGACACTCTAGATAGCTACTGGAACGAATATCAATTGAATCACAGTAAGCTGTGCGGATTAGGTACTAAGTCTTATCCATACTTTACTACAAATCAATTTGAAAGCACTGGAGAAAGATACACCTACATCAAAGCCGCTATTAAAAGCTCAGGAGCGAGGGAAGGGACTCCCTCCTCTCTTATCAAGCCAGCAACCCTAAGGCCAGGGACTCCATCGCAGGAATTCTCGTACCAGGCTCGGGGTAGCAATAGCAAGACCGATGAGATGCTGCGGAAACAAAGCAGTAATTTTAAGGCATTCGAGCATACTATTTCGAACATCGACTTAGATTCTATATCGGAGAAATGGGAATTTGAATACTTGTTGCGTAACATTCAATCGCGTTGGTCTAACATCGATACCCTTCATTGGGAGCTGGATAGCGAATCGGCTAGCCAGAAAAGCCCGGAGTACGAATCGCATTTTTTTCAAACTGAGAAAAAATTCAATGAGATCATAAAAGCTATCAATAGGAAATTCTCCTCTGTATCTCACCGTGAAAACACTACTCCAAAAATGGAAATTCCAACCTTTTCTGGCAATTATCATCAATGGTCTAGTTTTAAAGATCTTTTTACTGAAACTATTCACGCCAATCCATCACTATCCCGCGCTCAGAAAATGCAATTTCTCAAAACTAAAGTAAAGGGTGAAGCAGAAAGACTTATCCAGCATCTTTCTATCTCGGCTGATAATTATCAAATCAGCTGGGAGCTTCTGAATAATCGCTATAATAACAAACGTCTAATTTTAAGCTCTCTCTTCGATTTAATGCTCAATATCACAGCGGCGCAGCAATCGTCGCTAAATCATATCAAAAAGATCCATGACGTAACTCGCGAAAGCCTCAACGCTATTAAAAACTTAGGAATTAACGTAGAGTCATGGGATCCTCTTATCATACATCTCATGTGTCAAAAGCTCGACACAGAGACCCTTAACGAATATCTCTCTTCGGTAAAAGAACCTAAAGAGATACCTAATCTCGAAGAATTTTTATCATTTTTGGAGAAGACATTCACAACAATGGAATCCTCGCGAAGGAAGTCTGATCCTAAATCTCAACTATAATGCTCAACAAAATCATAAAAATCAAAAATCTTTTCATAACTCTAATACGAAGCCGTCATCGACCGGACGTATTGAGCAATCCGCTAATAGCAAAAACGTTTACACAACTAAATATTATAGGTGTGCAATTTGCAAAAAGAATAATCATTCGATTTTTATTTGTAATAAATTCCGTGAAATGTCTCCATCATCAAAATTTCGAACGGCCGAGAATCTAAAGTTATGCAAAAATTGTCTTTATTGCCACAATGGGAACGAATGTGTTTCAGAAAAACGCTGTCGCGAGTGCAACCTTGCACATAACACGCTTCTACATGACGCGTTTACGCTAAACTCTAATGAGGCCGGGGCATCGACTTCTAGTAATGCGAATATCAGCGAACTCAAACAGGGTCAAAAGCCAACTACTAGGAGCTCACACGTGTCTCAAACTGAAACACCTGAAATTCTTTTAGCTACAGCTGTGGTAAAAGTTGAAGCTTCCAATGGTTCCTTTATTACAATGCGCGCTCTCTTAGATCAGGGTTCTCAGACTTCCCTTATATCTGAAAACGCTGCCCAACAGCTAGGGCTACCTCGTCAAAAATGTCAAGGTGTGATCACAGGAATAGGCGCGAAGCAGTCGAACTGCAAAGGAGCTATCAATATCAAATGCGTATCAGCCAATAACAACTTTGAGTTTCACACGGATGTACTTATTATGAAAAGTCTAATAAAAAATCTACCAAGCTTTTCTTTTGCAAAACCTACGTGGTCTTACTTGGATCATATATTATAACCCTAGCCGATCCTGAATACAATCACAGCCGTCCCGTTGATATCTTATTCGGAGCAGATATTTATTCATTGATCTTATTAGAAGGTATCTGCCGAGGCGAACAAAATCATTCTCCTATTGCGCAAAACACGCGCTTAGGGTGGATTTTGAGTGGTAGCGCTAGGACGCTTCAATGCAATGTCCTTATTAACGATTTAGAAGAAATCCAGAAATTCTGGGAAATCGAAGACATTGCCGAAGAGTCCAATCTATCATTAGAAGATCAGGAGTGCGTACAGTACTATAAAAGCACCACCACTCGACGAGAAGACGGTCGGTATGAAGTACGGCTACCTATGAAAACAGATTTTGAAAAGAGTCTAGGAATTTCTAAAAATAAAGCAATTGCTCAATTCAAATCATTAGAAAGAAAATTTATTAAAAATCATGAAATGGAAAATCATTATAAATTATTTATGAAAGATTATCTATCAATGGGCCATATGGCTCCCGCCGTCAGTAGCACCAAACCCGATTTTTATTTCACTCATCACGGAGTCGAACGAGCGGAATCTACAACAACTAAGTTTAGGGTGGTGTTTAACGGCTCATCCAAAACGTCGTCTGGCCACAGCCTTAATGACGTCATGAAACGCGGACCCAACCTTCAACAAGACCTTCAGTCGCTTATTATCAAATGGCGGCAATTCAAATTTGCCTTTACTGCAGATATTGAAATGATGTTTAGACAAATTTGGATAAACAAAGAAGATCAAAAGCTACAAAAGCTAATCTATCGAAATTCCGAGCAGGAAAATATTAAAGAATGGGAGCTATTGACTGTTACTTATGGTACAAAAGCCGCGCCCTTTTTAGCAATGATGACCCTTCGACAGTTGGCATCAGATGCTAAATCTCACGAACAATACAGCGAAGCAGCTGCAGTCCTCGAAAGCTCTTTCTACATGGACGATCTCGTTCATGGAGCTCATCAGTTAGATAACGCAAAACAAATGCGCGGGGACCTTATCAAACTACTTAAAACTGCCGGATTCAATTTAAGAAAATGGAAGTCGAACGTTGCCGAATTGTCAGATGCAAACATGCACAAAAATCAAGACAACTTCGATTTTAGGCAGCCCGAATCTTCCAAAACTCTGGGACTTAGTTGGAATCACCAACAAGACATGTTTATGTTTAAGTCTAAAATTGAACCGACGGCCGAGGTGGAAACTAAAAGATCACTCCTCTCGGATATATCTAAGCTATTTGACCCCCTAGGCTGGCTAGCGCCAATATCGACTAAATTTAAAATAATTTTTCAGAAGGTATGGTTGTCCGTTGTGTTGCTAAAACAAGGATAGTACCATGTGGAAAAAATATCTCTCTCCCTAGGTTAGAGTTAATGGCGGCTCATCTTCTCTCTAAGTTAGTACTTAAAGTGCAACAGTGCTTAAGTACCAACCAGCTTGAGATCTATGGATGGTCTGATTCTATGATTGTCCTAGGATGGCTTAACGGGGACCCAGGCAAGTGGAAGACCTTTGTGGCCAACAGGGTCACTGATATAAAAAAGACGATGCCATCAGCATGTTGGCGTTACGTCAAATCTGAAGACAACCCGGCGGACTGTGCCAGCCGCGGTTTAACAACATCACAGCTGATAAAGCATGACTTGTGGTGGCAGGGACCATCATGGCTATTGGACTTCGATGGACAAGGCAAGCAGCCAGCATTTACCACTGACCTGGAGATGAAGAAAGTCCGTCAAGTCAACGCTGTCACTGAACAAGATCTAGAAAACAACACTATTTATCAATTGCTTTTAAAACATAGCTCTATCACTAAAGTTATTAGAATTTTATCATGGGTGTTAAGATTTAAAGAAAGAAAAAACTGCAATAATTACCTTTCACTATCTGAACTTCAGAGAACTGAAATTCTAATTATCAAACAAATACAGCACTTTGAGTTCTCAAGTGAAATAAAAAATATTACTGAAAACAATCGGGTACATTCTAAAAGTAAAATATTAGCACTTAATCCATTTTTGGATAAAAACGGTATCCTACGAGTTGGGGGACGGCTAAGAAATTCCTATCTTCCGACGGACATGAAGCATCCGATCATAGTACCTGGCAACAGCCGCTTAGCCGAGCTTCTGATTGAACAATCGCACAAAGTTTCTTATCATGGCGGAGCCCGCCTGACATCAGCTTTTATAAGACAAAAGTATTGGCTCGTAGGAGGCAATAAAATAATTAAAAAACAATTACGTGGATGCGTTAAATGCCGCCGCCACGATCCTATCAAGCACGAACAAATAATGGGAGACTTACCAGCAGCTCGTACAAGGCCAGCCCGACCATTTCAGCACACAGGTGTTGACTACACCGGATTTGTCGATGTCAAATCAAGTAAAGGTCGCGGTATAAAATCAACCAAAGGCTATATCGCAGTTTTTGTGTGTATGGTGACTAAGGCCGTACACTTGGAACTAGTCTCCGACCTAAGCTCATCAGCTTTCTTAGCAGTTTTACGAAGAATGGCAGCGCGAAGAGGCGCACCCAGTCACATATACAGTGACAATGGCACCAACTTCGTAGGCGCTAACAAAGCTCTAAACAAAGAATATCTAGACCTTCAAGCTACTTTGGATCCTAGTTTCTATTCGGCTATTACCGATATGAAGATTCAATGGCACTTCAACGCTCCAGGTTGGCCTAGCGCGGGAGGTCTCTGGGAAGCAGCGGTGAAAAGCCTTAAATATCATTTGAAAAGAGTCATCGGCGAACAGAAGTTGACTTTCGAGGAATATTCAACGCTACTTTCTCAATTAGAAGCATGCTTGAATGCAAGGCCTCTCTGCCCTCTAACTGAAGACCCCGAAGACATGGAGTATTTAACGCCAGCACACTTCTTAGCATGCGGTCCCACTCTATCTATCATTGAGACCGAGAGAGACTTGCGTACTAGATGGCAACTCACTCAAAAAATATTTGAAGATGTCTGGAAGAAGTGGCAATCGGAATATCTTAGCCAACTATCGACGCGAAGCAAGTGGCGTCAACCCCATGAAAACCTAAAAATCAACGACGTCGTCATCATTCACGACGCCAACCTGCCATCGGGGAAGTGGGCCCTAGGCAGGATAACAGCCCTACACCCAGGGAAAGATGACTACGTACGCGTAGTCACCCTGAAAACCAAAAATGGTGAGCTAAAGCGCCCTATCTCTAAAATTTCTAGGTTACCTATACAGGGTGCCGAAACAGTTCAACAGGACTGTAAGTTTCAACAGAAACAAGATAGAGTTTGCTCAGCTACTATTATAAATCGAACAAAGAAATCGTACTTATCACACTTTATATTTATGTTGTTTATGTTATTTTTTACAATGATAGCAACTCCCGTCCACGGTAAATAACAAGTTACCGGCTTAAATTCAAGTCAAGGATTTTATTTCGATCATATTAGTAATATTCGACTTGAACGCGATCAATGGAATCTAGTTATTTATTACGACATGGAGCCTTACTGGCAAAGCCATGACCTACTTATCAAATACGTAAATCATTTAGACGGAATTTGCAACGATCAAACAAAGAAAAAAATAGCACAATGCGACATAGTCCTTCTACAATTACATCATGGGCTGAATGAACTCGCGCACTACAATAACATTTTGCTCGGTAAGCAGTTCCCACGGAGTGCGCGCACGCGACTACCGCGCGGCCTTATAAACGGAGTCGGGTTTCTAGCTAACAAACTGTTTGGCGTACTTGATCAGGATTTTGCAGAGCAATACGAGCGTGACATTGAAACTATTAGGGAGAATGAAAAACATTTAGCATATCTTTGGAAAAATCAGACTTCCATCGTGGAGGGGGAATTTAATCTATTAAAGAGAGTAGAATCTTCTATTGATAAGCAAAGTAAAATCTTTAACCAGCATTTAAATAATCTTGAAAGAACGTTTAACAAGAAGAGAGACGATTTACAAGTAGTATCAAGTACCTGTGACTTTACATTATCGTCAGCTATTGCACAAGGTATCCTAGTCAGTTTACAAAATATTCAAGAAACCGTCATCGATGCCTTAACGAATGTCTACGCCGGAAGATTCAACTTTCACCTTGTTACCCCTGAGCAGCTACTCGACGAGATGAATACCATCACCCGGTCTGTTAACCAAGGACGTATCATTGCCCTGGAATCTCCAATCCGATATAGCGAAAATGTATCATCTTCTCTCCGTCAGAGCTAGAGCTTCGAATAAGTTTATAATATTTGAAATAAAAATTCCTTTAGTCGCACGAGACAACTTTGAACTTTATAAGCTTATACCTATCCCACAGCAATTCGGAAGAAAAATGACGAGCTTAGTTCCAATATCAGAATATGTAGCGATAAATATGCAGAAGGACTCTTATGTACCACTCGCAGAAAGAGATGTACATAGTTGTGTAGAGTTGGATAAGGACTCGCATCTATGTCCTTTGCACCAACCTATGTATCAGATGAAATTAGACGAAAATCTTTGTGTCAAAAGCCTATCCGACCAGTGTCAAACATTATCATCAGCCTGCAAGAGTACCTGGACTGGATTGAATAACATAAATACCTATTTTTATTCCTGCTGCGGTCAATGCTCTGTACGAATCATATGCGAGCATCAGATTACCGCTGAACAACTACATAGGTCAGGGATAATAAGCATCGATGAAGGGTGTATCATCAAGAGCGAAGCTATCTCGATCTTCGCTCACAAAACTCTAGCAAATACTCTTCGAGAAGAAGCGGATGTGCTGAAGATTGACATCCCTCCACAGCATATTCAACATATCAACTCCTGTGTCTACCATCCTAAATCAATCTGATTACTCCAATCACCAAGAGTATTTTGATGAGATAGACAGGCAGCTCTAAGAGCTTAAAGCTAGCGCTGCAGAAGGAGTACTTACTGACAGAGTCAGTTACCATGACGTTCATCACTACGTCGTTATCTATCTGGTGATATTCGCGATCATCGTCGGAGTCGCAGTACTGCTGTGGCGCCGCTGGCGGGCGCGAGCGCAGCCCGGAGCGCCTGCCGTGGCGCCGCCGCCCGCCCTGATGTCGCCCGCGCCTCATCGCGCAGAGGGTGCGCCGATTGAAATACGAGCTACAAGCTTCGAACTACCTACGAAATGCGTCAGTGAAAGTGCAGTGCATCAGTGCTGTGTTCGTAGTGAGCCTGAGTTAGAAAAGTCGTTTAGTGCGCGTGTGATCTCAGATAAATCTAGTTCGCCCGTATTTTTCGATTAAAAGTTCAATCGTACCGCATGAAATATCAATCAACTCAAGAATACAAGACTGGACAATTAGTTATTATTCTAAGCAACTATTATTTCATCATTTTGTTAACTAAATTGTACCATTTGTATCACCTTGTATCACGTCATTCACCTATCATTTTCTCCAGCATCATATCCTTAAATTCTGGCCCGGGAATATGTACGAGTACGTACATCGTGCATTGCCCTAATTAATGTCAACCGCGCATTTACGCCAGTCATCAATTTAGCAATACTTTTTATTATATTCAGTTCGCGATCACCTGTCAATCGACTCACGCGTCTCACTATCATTTCATTAGTAACTATAGTTTATCGTTAAATATATCAGTTAAAATTTATCTCCTGGTTTTTCTGATATATCCAGCTTAGTTACTAGTTACCTGGTGTACGACCGTACAGTCGCAGTTTAGCGAAAGATATTCAGAAAGAATTGATGGCGATATCGTTGCCAGCGAACCGGCTGCGGGCACCAATTCAACTGAAGAAGGTAAATTGTTACAAACGCGGGTTTGTAACAGCGCCGGCGGCGGCGTTTGAGTTATCAACTCAACCGATGAGGGCAACGTAGGAGTCGAAGATCTCGACCTACGAACAACGTCCGCGTATGACGGCGAGCACTGAGTTGGATCAGTGTCGTTATCATTGTCGGCTACGCGAATAACGCGGACTCTATTAATCGAATATTGACCATTAAGTATTCCGCGCGCGAATAATAATTTAGCCAATTGATGGAACGAATAACACCGAAAAATACGAGCTACTCCGTTTTCGGTGAACTTATTGTCCGTACCAACACTATGGCTATTAAAAAGGTATAGAGCATTGTTATGCCGCCAGAACGCAACCGTGTAAAGTTGCCCGGTGAACAAATAACTATCTCTATCGTCGTTATGCTCTGCACTGAATACTTGAGTCGCTAATATATTTACCAACTCCGATTCAGCTAAATGTTTTCGGCAGATCTAGGCTGGGAAACACCCCATTCGCGATCCAGCAGTGGTCGATATTAGATACTTGAGCCGAAAAGTTTCCTACGCGAATATCTGTGGGCAAATCGTCGGTACGAAGATAGGTTGTACCGAGGGGACATCTAAACTTACGTGACATATAAAGCGCGTCACCACTCTGGAGAATGGTGTCAATATCAAAACTACTCTCGAAAAATCGATTTTTCGCGACTGAATAAACCGCGGCACATGCAGCCATAGCCATAGGTACACTGAGAATTGCTACCTTTGTATCGTGCATCTCCCTGGTGTGTGGCACCTATATAGGAAATATAGTTATTAGCAGAAGCACTTTATTAACCAAAGTCAGAATAATTCGATTTTGAATATGACCTCATATTTTTAATCATCACCTGAAGATTATTCGACATTGATTATCTTTCTGTATCAATTGTAAAAAGGGGTAAAAAATATTTTAGCCACATTCAATTTTAAAATGACCTCACCCTTAACTGAATAAGTGACCCACCTTTAATACAAAAATGGACCGGTCAAAACTATACTTAATAAAACAAAAATTATTGGTTTAGAAAAAAAAGTAAGCTCAAGATTTGATTTTGAATACCTATGCTCTAAGCTGAGACTGATCAAAATCAAAGTGCTTTATTTCCTTTAGGCCTTACAGGACTCTTGGACTTGTATCCATTTTGGATCACCTTGGCAGCACTAACATACATTATATGTACAATTAAATAACTAAATTAGAGCTTGTATATATAATTGAAACAATTGAGCTATTTGTAGACTGTTGTGGTATATGATATCATTTGGAAGTGTACCCAAGATGCTCGCTGCATTGCCTTATTTATTGCATGTTTACCGTATTTTCCTTGTTTGTGAACCAAGTAAAATAATCATCTTTAATCTAACCATATTCTATGTCTGTCTAAAGTCTGGAATGAAATAACCGCATTAGTAAACTTTTTATTTTAGCTGTATTTATATCTCATTTTGTAACTACCATGATGGTTATTCAGAAAAATATTACATTATTGCCTCACACTAAAACTTTGTAAGAAGCGTACCTAGGTAAATAGGTATTGAATGTAAGCATATAAGAATCCACATCTTGGCTCATTCCATAATTATATAGGAAAGACAAAGCTACTTAGGTAATGAAATTACTCAGAAGGTAATTATAGAATATCGAAGAATTGGATTCATACTTGCACATGTCTTTACTACATACCTACCTACCACGATACAAACAAAGATCAAACAGACCGCCGCCGCCGTCCCATGACATGCGTAAGATTCGCCAGAATTCCAATATATATTGAGGAAGGTAAGTTTGGAATAAAATACCTTAGTTATCTACTTAAGTACCCACTTAAATAGAAAGTCTGAAAATTTCAATCAAAATTCGAATTATTAATATACCTACGACCATGAAATGAAAGTATGAATAAGCACGGAAGGAATCTCATAAAAAATAAAAAGAAGCACTCGCGGTACTCTGACATACTGTCTATGATTCAAATAGTATGTCAGTCGCCGCCATAACGCCCATAGACAGGAACCTAATAACATCATCTATAAAAATCAAAACAAAATGAAAAACGCCGTCTTGTGTGGTCAGATGTTGCCAAAATCACAATGCGTTTGTCAATAAAAAACACCGGATCACATTTCGTAGATAAATTTCTTATTTCACCAACTTATTTTTTCGATTTGACGCAAAATTATTATCAACCTATTGTAACACTTTCGTATCCTAGTTCTAAAGTAAAATTAAACAAATACGATAAGTGTACTTTTTGAATTTGCCGCGTCCCCTAACTTTTGAAATTCCCGCGCTCTCACGCCTAACGTCACTGACAGCGACACTTGACAGTTTTGATTTTGAATGCAGCGAGCCACCATTGACAATCAAGAATGATGAATCGGCCTTTTTGAGAGTCACTGCCTGGACAAAGGCCGACTGGATAAATTACTGCTATCCTAAAAGTTTCTTGCATTTTAAATTCTACGTGCTACTACGTACAGCAAACTCATTGCTTAGTTTGTGCTAAGTCTCTAAACTTGTGAAACCCCAAACTGGGGTTCACCTTACGGGCAGCTCTTCAGAAGATAACCCTGAAGATCTGAGGGATCGACGCGCTCATCCCCATCATCCGCCGAGATTCACCCATAGTGCGCGAGTCGGCGCCCATCCTGCGCGAGTCGGCGCCCTTCTTGTTTTCTGCTCCAGACCGACTCCCGCTCTCGCTAAGGCCAGTGGTTATCTATTAGTTTCTCAACGCGATCCGGATACGACCCTAGACTACACGACCCTGATTGTTCTTAACTTAATAAATATTGTAAAAGTTCATCTTGTTTTCTTCTGAACCTTAGATTAGGAAAGGACAGGAGGAACTGTTTCATTGGCGCCCAATAGGTAATAGTCGTATCCGTATTACGTTGAGTTGCTTATCGCATTTAGTAGTTTTTCATTGGTGTTGGCTTAATCTTTTTCTAGTTTTAAGTTTTACTCTCTGCTAAGCTTTTTCATTGTTCATTCATTATTTATCATTTACACCGTAGTATTCTATTGTTCTTGTAGTATAATTTAGTTGTGATACCACATAAAAGTTGATTTTAGTTGTAAGCTTAGTGATTAAATTAGTTTAAGATTTCACAACACTTACTCAATATGGCGTACATCATTAAGTTCCTCTCACTTCAAAAGTCAGAACTAGAATATGAGGTTGAGCTTCGCGGTGGTACTAAGGGTTCTGTGCAGGAGCTGCGCAAACTTATAGTTAAACTTGCTCCAAGCTTACCCTCTGAGGATATTTTAGAATCCCATCTCGAGCCAGAACAAGATCTGATAGGGCTAAGCGAAAGCTTAACTAAAGTTCAGAACAATTTGACTACACTTCGACAAAAACTCGATAAAAATCTATTTTCTAGGACAGAAACCTTGTTACACCATATATATCATAGAGTGAACAGGTTAAGTAGTATAGAATCTGTATCGAGTAGTTATCAAATACGTTTTTCATCTTTCGAAGCGTTGTATAAGGAGCTATCGGCACTCAGGTCTCGATTTCCGCTGACTGCTTCCGAAACAACTTCGTCCACGTCGACATCCGGTACCGTTTCGGAGGCGAATGTGCCTACTGTTGCTGTCAGTTGCGAGCGTAACGTATCAGCTGAGATTGGGAAATTGAGGTACTCTGGCAAAACTTGTGTACGATCTTTCATACAAAGGGTTGAAGAATTCGTTCAATCTAGAAGCATTTCTTACGAGAAAATTTTGTCCTTGGCATTCGAGATTTTCACTGATGATGCCTTACACTGGTATCGTTGTAACAGGAGTAGGATTCAAAATTGGTACGATCTTTGTGAGCTACTGAAAGAAGATTTTAGTAGTAGTGACTACGACTACCGTCTTGCTGCGGAAATTAGGTTACGCACTCAGGGGGAAACAGAAAGCATATCCATTTACCTATATATCATGCACGGTATGTTTTCTCGCCTCAGTAAAGATCTACCCGAAAATGAGAAACTGGATATCTTACTTCATAACATCCGGCCTTGTTATATTACCACTTTGCTGGCATCTCCAGAAATAAAAACTATCGAATCGCTGAAATCAATATGTCGTAGTTACGAAAACATTCAGGCGCGTTTCTCTCAATTTCACGAGCCTCCCAAGGCATCGGCAAACACTATAGCTCCCGAGTTTGCTTACAAAGGCTGCGGTAGCCTTAATTCCTCTGGCGAAAGAAAAGTAGGTATCTCCGCTCTGGAAAAGGATGATGGTGAAATGGTCGCAGCCTTGACATCAAAAACGACTAGATTCTGTCCACGGTGCAGAACTAACGACCATTCCTTGAGGTACTGTAAGGCAGAGCGCTTCCTTATCTGTTTCAAGTGTGGGAAAAAGGGTGTTCGTCGATCTGAATGTCCAGACTGTAGGAAAACGGATTCTAAAGTCACTCCAAAAAACTAGTTAGGCAGGATTGTAAGGATAGTGCACTACATCATAAAAATGTAGATATTGATGAGTGGAAAAAATGGTTAAGCTTCATTTCTTCATTTTTCACTTATAACGCTGTCTCATCAATCCGCGATGACAATTCTAACGTTGATAAATCTCGACCGTATGTTTCAGTAAACATAGATGCAAAGCCGTACATCGGTCTTCTTGATTCGGGCTCCTCTGCTACTATTTTAGGTAACGGAAGTCATCAATGTTTTCTTAAGGATGGGTTTAAATTGTTGGATTGCGAGAAAGTTCACTTTGTTAGTGCTGGTGGTAACAAACTTGATTCCATTGGGGTTATAGAACTTCCCATCGCATTCCAAAATCAAACCCACACACTGAAGGTTTTTGTAGTTCCAGGTATAAAACACTCTCTCATCCTAGGAATGGATTTTTGGAGAACTTATGGGTTGTTTCCTAAATATCTGGACCACATTGCTTACTACAAAGACTCTGATGAAATCTTTACTGCTGATCTTGTTACCCACGATAATTTTAATCTTCTCTCTTATGATAACTTGTCAGACGAACAAAGGTCCACAGCTGATCAAATGATACAACGATTTCGTGACATCTCTTATGAGGAACGTGGACTCGGTCGTACTAGCTTGACCACACACGCTATTGATACTGGTGACGCAACTCCTATTCGCCAACGCTACTATAGAATGTCACCCGAAAAGCAACGTATCCTTGTAAAACAGTTAGATGAGATGATAAAAGAGGACGTTGTGGAACCATGTGAAAGCCCCTGGTCATCACCCGTCCTTTTGACACCTAAAAAGAATGGTGAGTTGAGGTTTTGCTTGGATAGCCGGAAACTGAACTCCGTAACCAAGAAGGACGCGTACAGCCTGCCATATATTTCGGAAATACTTGATAACCTTCGTGATGCTAGATACCTTTCAAGCGTTGACCTTTCCAAAAGTTTCTGGCAGATCCTTATTCGAGAGGAGGATAGGCAAAAGACGGCGTTTTACATACCATCTCGAGGTACATTCCAGTTCAAATCTATGCCCTTTGGCTTAACTAACGCCCCAGCCACTCAGCAAAGGTTAGTGGATGCCTTATTTTATGGCCCGGAATTCGAGCATAAGGTTTTCGTTTTCGTCGATGATATTATCATCGTTTCCAACAGCTTTGAACAACACATCTCACTTCTTAATCGTGTTTTAGATAAGCTAAGGTTGGCTAATCTGACAATAAACTTGAAAAAGAGTCAATTTTTCAGGAACCAGTTAAAATATTTGGGGTTTGTCGTTGATTCTCACGGTTTGCAGGCCGACCCGGATAAGGTAAAATCTATTGTAGACTATCCCACACCAACTAATCGAAAGGAGGTACGACGTTTCCTCGGAACTGCGTCTTGGTATCGTAGGTTTATTCCTAACTTCAGCGCTCTAGCTTCTCCTTTGAACAAACTTACATCTCAGAAAAAGAACTCTCCTCCATTTGCATGGACCACTGATGCTGATGATTCTTTTCGTAAACTTAAATCCCATCTTGTGTCTGCACCTATCCTATCGTGTCCTGACTACCTTAAACCATTCGACGTACATACAGACGCGAGTGATTACGGCATTGGAGCTGTACTGACTCAAAATCTAGATGGTCAAGAGAAGGTTATAGCTTACATGAGCAAGTCACTCACACAGCAGGAACGCAACTACAGTGCCACAGAACGAGAAGCATTAGCCGTTTTATCAGCGGTAGAACACTGGCGATGCTATCTTGAGAATGGTCAGACCTTCACTGTCTTTACTGATCATTCCTCACTTAAATGGTTTCTCAATCTTAATAACCCGACAGGTAGACTCGCCAGGTGGGGAGTTCGTCTCTCTGCTTTTAAGTTTGACATTAAGCATAGGAAGGGCGCCGAGAACGTGGTTCCAGACAGTTTATCCCGTGCTGTTCCGGTAGTTGCTATTGACTCAACTCCTTCGATACCTCAAACTAATGATACTTGGTATTTAAAACTATTTAAAGGTTGTCAAGAGTTCCCTACATCATTCTTAAACTATCGCGTAGAGAATAATAGCTTGTTCAGGTACGTAAAATCTCTGAATCCCTTGACTAGAGAATTTGAATGGAAGGAGATAATCCCATTAGAAAAACGCCAAGAGATAATTTCGCAAAATCACTCTGAACCAACTTCTGGGCATTTTGGGATTTTTAAAACATACAAACGCCTTAGTCTCAAATATTTCTGGCCAAAAATGCACCAAGATGTAGCTAACTTCGTCTCTAGCTGTGATGTGTGTCTGTCACACAAGCATCCAACTCATGCTACGCTTGGTACAATGGGTCGCCCTAAAGACTGCAGCCGCCCATTTCAAATGCTCAGTATGGATTTAGTCGGTCCCCTACCTATCACTAGGAAGCAAAACACATTTCTTCTTGTCATCACTTGCTGTTTCTCCAAGTATTGCTTGCTTTTTCCTATAAGGCGAGCAACTTCCGAGATAATCATGCGTATCTTAGAAGAACAGGTCTTTCTAGTGCATGGTATTCCTAGCACGATCCTAATGGATAACGGCAAACAGTTTACTAGCAATGGCATGAAAGCTCTGCTAGCTAGCTATAAAGTCCCAAATGTGTGTTTTACTCCGTTATACACTCCACAAGTAAATACTGTAGAACGGTACAATAAAACCATTATGACCGCTGTATCAACTTTCATTGAAAGTGACCACCGCACTTGGGATACTAATATACCCAAAATACAATTTGCTCTTAATAGCGCCGTTAATGAAGTCACGGGTTTCACTCCTTCGTTTCTTGTTTTCGGGCGGGAGTTAGTGAGCTGTGGATCACACTATATCGACCCTGACTTAGAAGGTAATATGATATTCTCACCACGTGACAGATCCACTCAAGCGTCCCGCTCGCGCGACCGATCGCGTGTCTAACGTTCCGCCGGCGCGGGAAACCGCTGCGCGCATTCTACGCGCTACCTCGTCTCGAAAAAACGCTTATAGCACGACAACTGCTACAGCTACAACCAAACAATAAATACAATCAGAATGCTATTGAAATTTAGAATCTAACAACACAATATACGCTTATTACTCAATTGCAAAACAATCTAGAATAAGGGCTGCAAATTTGCGATTTCTCTAAAAATACAGCTAACTAATTTTTTCATACGATTTTATTTGAAAACTACATTGTTCTTGCCCAAGATAATTACATGCTAAAAAAGTGTAGGATTTATCCTTTCGATTGATACCAAAATCTTTGGATAATTATTGCGCTTTCTACCAAAATAAATTTAAACAATCTAATCACTCGACCGAAAAATCGCGAGGTCAGCGAGGTCAAATGTGTACGACGGCCCAAGATAAATTCGTTTAATCATATTTAATTTTGTTTATTTTTATTGTCTTAGTGTGTTTATAAACTAATACTCACCTGATTTTCATATTATGAGGCATATTTTATTAGAATATCTAATAATTTCATACACCATTTAGCCAAAACACTTTCCAACAACACAATAACAATGGCCGTAATTCGACACCTCATTTCGGCGATTAAAATACCGCCGCATCATTCTCGCATCCTCTAGATTTTACGATAAACCTATAGTATGATTCCTGAGGATTGTTTTGATGTATAACACTAATACATTGGGATAGAAATCACTTAATACTTCAGTTTCAAACACAAGGAACAAGGAATGACGCCATTGATGACGCAACGCGAAAATAAACAAAAGATTTCTTTTTTTTTTTCTTCTGTGAACTGGCCATGGTTTGGCTTATTGGATGCGTTATTGTGTACAGAACCATCTAGCGTCAAGTAGGAGCAGCTTTCGTGGTGTTTACATAGGCAAAAATGAAATTTTCTAGACGAAAGTCTCGTGGGCAACACTTGAGGCCTGAACGGTTGACCGGAAATATTTTTAGGCAACAGTCATGGCCGTAACGTTTGAGTGGTTATGCGGAAAACTTAGGTATACTTCATAAAATCTTCGATAAAGTGCAATTGTCATTACTTAAAGCTCATTCTCGAAATACTGCACATTATAATCTGAGGCGTAAGAATGTTGAATTCAACGTTGGCGATATCGTGTGGAAACGAACGTTCTACCTCAGTGACAAGGATAAGAGATTTTCTAAGAAGTTAGCCCCGAAGTTCATTAAATGTCGCATCGTAAGAAAAAAATCTAAGCTTGTTTACGAACTTGAAGATATGACTGGTCAAAACTTAGGAACCTAGCATGTCAAAGATTTCAAGTTGACTTAATAATTTATATCGGATTTTCCTTAGGAAAAATCCAAACCTAAAAGGGGGGGTATGTTACACTTTCGTATCCTAGTTCTAAAGTAAAATTAAACAAATACGATAAGTGTACTTTTTGAATTTGCCGCGTCCCCTAACTTTTGAAATTCCCGCGCTCTCATGCCTAACGTCACTGACAGCGACACTTGACAGTTTTGATTTTGAATGCAGCGAGCCACCATTGACAATCAAGAATGATGAATCGGCCTTTTTGAGAGTCACTGCCTGGACAAAGGCCGACTGGATAAATTACTGCTATCCTAAAAGTTTCTTGCATTTTAAATTCTACGTGCTACTACGTACAGCAAACTCATTGCTTAGTTTGTGCTAAGTCTCTAAACTTGTGAAACCCCAAACTGGGGTTCACCTTACGGGCAGCTCTTCAGAAGATAACCCTGAAGATCTGAGGGATCGTCGCGCTCATCCCCATCATCCGCCGAGATTCACCCATAGTGCGCGAGTCGGCGCCCATCCTGCGCGAGTCGGCGCCCTTCTTGTTTTCTGCTCCAGACCGACTCCCGCTCTCGCTAAGGCCAGTGGTTATCTATTAGTTTCTCAACGCGATCCGGATACGACCCTAGACTACACGACCCTGATTGTTCTTAACTTAATAAATATTGTAAAAGTTCATCTTGTTTTCTTCTGAACCTTAGATTAGGAAAGGACAGGAGGAACTGTTTCACTATAAATCAAACTATAAGCACAAAATCTAGCCAGTGCTGCCAACATGTAAACATGTAAATTTTCCAGTAAGTGTGGGAGGATATTAAAAATGTTTTAATTCTCATATTTTATTGACTTTAAATTATGAATCTGAGTAGTAAGATATTGAGAGTTCTAGACCACTTGATGTCTGATAGAACACACTATCATCGTTCGCTTCGCTCACTCCGATGTGCCGTGTGTTCTATCAGACATCAAGTGGTCTAGAACTCTCAATACCTTATTTGAAAAATCTTGAAGACTGGAAGAACTCATTTCGTTCGCTCTGTTCGTGCTCCGTTCAATATTATCCGTGTGTTCTATCAGACATCAAGTGGTCTAGAACTCTCAATACCTTTTTTGAAAAATCTTAAAAAACCACAGATCTCTCTACCCACCACCTAACTTTGTTAGCTAAATAAAACTGTGTAAAATTTACTGCATTATGAGAACAATCACAAATAGTTTGAGCGAACCATGCTAAGAACGCTCAAGAGTCCGAGGTAGATTTATCTCTCCCATCTGTGATGCTTCATTGACACAGTTGAAAATACACAGACCTCACTACCCACCTAACTTTGTTAGCTAAATAAAACTATGTAAAATCTACTGCATTATGAGAACAATCACAAATAGTTGAGCGAACCATGGTAAGAACGCTCAAGAGTCCGAGGTAGGTTTATCTCTCCCATCTGTGATGCTTCATTGACACAGTTGAAAATACACAGACCTCACTACCCACATAACTTTGTTAGCTAAATAAAACTATGTAAAATCTACTGCACTATGAGAACAATCACAAATAGTTGAGCGAACCATGGTAAGAACGCTCAAGAGCCCGAGGTAGGTTTATCTCTCCCATCTGTGATGCTTCATTGTCACAATTGAAAATACACAGACCTCACTACCCATCTAACTTTTTAGCTAAATAAAACTATGTAAAATCTACTGCATTATGAGAACATCACAAATAGTTGAGCGAACCATGGTAAGAACGCTCAAGAGCCCGAGGTAGGTTTATCTCTCCCATCTGTGATGCTTCATTGTCACAGTTGAAAATACACAGACCTCACTACCCATCTAACTTTTTAGCTAAATAAAACTATGTAAAATCTACTGCATTATGAGAACATCACAAATAGTTGAGCGAACCATGGTAAGAACGCTCAAGAGCCCGAGGTAGGTTTATCTCTCCCATCTGTGATGCTTCATTGTCACAGTTGAAAATACACAGACCTCACTACCCATCTAACTTTTTAGCTAAATAAAACTATGTAAAATCTACTGCATTATGAGAACATCACAAATAGTTGAGCGAACCATGGTAAGAACGCTCAAGAGTCCAAGGTAGGTTTATCTCTCCCATCTGTGATGCTTCATCGTCACAGTTGAAAATACACAGACCTCACTACCCATCTAACTTTTTAGCTAAATAAAACTATGTAAAATCTACTGCATTATGAGAACAATCACAAATAGTTGAGCGAACCATGGTAAGAACGCTCAAGAGTCCGAGGTAGGTTTATCTCTCCCATCTGTGATGCTTCATTGACACAGTTGAAAATACACAGACCTCTCTACCCACCTAACTTTGTTAGCTAAATAAAACTGTGTAAATTCTACTGCATTATGAGAACAATCACAAATAGTTGAACGAACCATGGTAAGAACGCTCAAGAGTCCGAGGTAGGCTTATCTCTCCCATCTGTGATGCTTCATTGACACAGTTGAAAATGCACATAACTACTATTCACCTACAGCTTGAGATATCTGCGCATCAAATCCGCTGTATTATGAGAGCAAACATAAATAGTTGGCCGAACCATGGTAAGAACGCACCAAGAGTCCGAGGTAGGTTTATCTCTCCCATCTATGTTGCTTCATTTATACAGTTGAGAAACCCACAAATAATCTCACACTGTAGGTAAACGTATCTACCTAACCTACCTACTTTTTCATATTATTTTCAGAATCAGAAAATTTCATACTTACGAATATACTTACTTTATACCGTTCAATACCTTTTACCATTACCTTTACCTTTACCATTACCTTTACCATTACCTTTACCATTACCTTTACCATTACCTTTACCGTTACCTTTACCATTACCTTCACCATTACCTTTACCGCACATTAATAATGTGACTTGTTACCGCGTCGTACATCATATTTTGTTATGATGAATACGACTTCTTTACTTACATTAAAGACAGGAGGTAAAAAATATTTTTCTGTACGACATGAATAAAGAAATTACAAAAATCTAAACTAATAAGAAACTACTATACTTCGACTCGAGTCTCTCACAGTAAGTTTTCTTGATAGTGGATTCTGAAACAAAAGAAATAATATTATTTTTTATTATTACTTAAATATTAAACAAAGCTTAATTCACATACTTTGACAGAGTTTTGATGAAATCCAAGGTGCACCTTCTCGATTTTTTGAAAATCATTGAAAATTGGCAATCTGAAATAACAAAATAAAATTTATTAACACCTAGGTACTTCATTTATAAAAAATCTATTTGTTCAAATATTATTTAATTAAGTACATTGCTGTCAATACTTAGTGTTAAATAAAATTATACGAACAAAAAAACGTGTCTAGTTTTAGTACTATGTGTAATAATAGCGTTTTATTATTGTAAGTTATTACTTTCATTTTTGTAAGAATAAAAAATAATTAACCAAATTTAATTTATAACTGAGACATTTGAGAAGTTTTAAGGTTTCAATAAAGTGATAAAAATATAGATAAACTTGGTTTATTAAGTTTAAAACGTACCTTTGGATTTCCTTTGTAAATGTGCGTAATAGGGAAAATAACTTGTTTCAACTTGTAATTGTCCATATAATTAATTCACTGTTCACTCTACACGTGTTACCTAATAATGATTCAAGTTTCCCACTGGACGACTGTGGTGCGGTGTGTGAACATGCTTCGTTTGTATTCCTTGAAATTCGGGTGTTGGCAACCCTAGCAACAGCTGTTCGCTTTGATGTTCCATATCATTTTATTGACAAATTTTTAGTTTTTACGTAGTTTTATAGAGCCTTTTCCGATTTCATCGTTAAATTACAACGTAAACCAAGTGTACAATTAATTATAAACGTAAAAAGTGGTGTAAACTAAGTGTTTTTGGCCCTCGGAATTTCGGATTTTTCGGTTGGAAAATTTGGCTGGTTTGTGTTTCTAAATAGGCTGGAGCTTATGTGAGTGCATTTATAATACAGAGGAATACTATTTCCTACAAAGTAAAACATATTAACCGTCACGTAAGTACTTACAGCATCTTTGGATACATAACCTTAGACATTGTTTTTTCTGTCCATTGTTCGTTGAGTTTCACACAATTTCAAAATGAATACAAGGAGTGCCTTGTCCCGTCAGGCAGAAGCCAACAAATTAAACCAGGCTTTATTGGAGCTCAAGTCAGCAAAGCGACAGATTGTACAATTAGAAATAGAACGTGATGATAATGAAAAAATTCTTTTAGAAGCTCTAGACAATAATAAAAAATTAAAAAATGAAATGTCAACGCTATACTCACAGTACACTTCTATAATAGAGGAACGGGATAGGCTTCAGACGATAATAGATAGGTTTGATGAACAATGTGGCATTGAGTTTGAAACGGCCCTGCACAGAACTTCAATCCTGGAGAAGGAATTGTGTGATGCACACCACCACATCACCCACCTAGAAGAAGCGGCCCAGAACTCTGCCACCACAACAACTCAGACCCTATTTGATGAATTAGTAACAGCAAACTTAGCAACGGGCCATGTTTCTGTTGCAGGCTGCAGCATACACACAATGCATACTATTGACTTAACTAACAATGACTCTGTGTGTAATGTGGCGGCTAGCAGCACTAACAATAAACACACAAACAAACAATAAGTTTATACAAAAAACAAAAACTTTACTAAAAAGTCAAAAAAATGTAGTAGCTAAGCTAAAATGTAAAAGAAAAGTTTTAGACAAACTAGACATTTGTACAGCACAATTAAATTATAATCAGACCCAGTATGAGTCTGACATGCAGGAGCTGAGATGCAAACTTGTCCAGGCGGAGCACTCCCTTGGGCACTATATCAGCCTTTATGAGAGAACCAAAGAACAGACAAGGGAACTCAATCTGGCCATGGATGCACTTCTCAGTAGCCAGGTGAGTCTGGAGGGCCGAGTTCTGGAAGGCTGTGGCTGCTGTGGCCCTGACTTGATAAGTGCAAATTCAAGTCCGGCCAGAACTGTCTCAGCCACATCTCATCTGGATCTTGGTGCTTCAAGCTCAAGCAAAAAAACCATAATGTACTGCGATGAAATTGGAAAGAATATGGGCCAGTTCTTGAATTTGAATATGGATCATTCAATAACTAATTGCTTACCAAATTGCAATCTTCATGACATTATTCACAAAATTGATACTGAAAAATTTCATAATAACTCAAACTTAATAATTTTCCTTGGAAATAGGGGTAATGTGAACAAATCAGACTTAATTAAGTATATAGACAAAATATTAGCATTAAAATTAAATCAAATTGTAATGTTCACATTCCCCTACAGCGACAGCTTGCCAAAAATAGAAAATAATATTAGATATAAGTTAAACATGGCATTGCATACTATTTCATGCAATAATAATGTACATGTGATTGACACTAACACTATTGTTAGTAAAAAATATTACTTGACTAAAAAAGGTAATTATTACCTTTCAAATAATTGCAAAAAACAAATAGCTGTTTCGCTATCCTATTATTTTAATATTACAGCCAAAAATTTGGCTTTACAAGATGCTTCTTTTGAGCATTTTAACAAACCTCAAACCAAGACCTTGGAAGTTATTCCAAGCCATTTAAATTAGATGTAATGACAACAGAGGAAGTCTCTAGCCCTAACCAGTCAAATAATATTTATCACATCAAAAATCAAAGAAAGCAAAACTGTAAAACAAATGCAAAGTTTACTAACTTGGTGCATCAGAATATTCAAGGATTAAAAATTATATTATTAGAGTTGGAATTGTACATGAACTCCTTTAATATTGACATCATCTGCTTAACAGAACACTGGCTGAAAAGCTATGAGCTCATGTTCAATTTCAGTAACCACCAGGTTGGTAGCTCTTTTTGCAGATCACATGCTATTCGTGGCGGCTCATTAATATTAATAAACAAATTGATAAAATTCAAAGACCGTAAGGATATAGTATGCTTATCCATGGAAAGCCACATTGAAGTAGCATGTGTAGAGTTGGAGCAAATTATTGTAGTAAGCGTATACAGCCCACCTTCAGCTTCTTCTGAAATATTTGAAAATGTAATGGAGGATATTTTATATAAACTATCAAATTCAAATAAAATTCTCTTGGTATGTGGAGATTTTAATATTGACCTTTTAGAAGTTTACTCTCTTAGTACTAGATTGACTAATTTATTTAATTCATATAATCTTAGACCATCATTTATGGAACCTACTAGAATAACAGAAACTTCAGCAAAATGTATAGATAATATATTTGCCTGTCAAAATGAAAAAATTGTTTCCAAAAGCATAATAAGCAATCTAAAATCAGACCACTTAGGTCAACTAATCCAATTAGAAATTCAACTTAAAAATAATAATTGTAAAAAGAAAATAAAATACACACCTGTAACCACAAGTCGATTTGAGCGGTTGAAATTGGATTGGGTTGCTAAACCACCACCTTATCACTCACATAACAACCCAAATGAGTTATATTCGGGTTTTTTTAACAAATTCACCAAAGCATTCAATTCAATTTTCACACCCAAATCGATCATTGTCTCAGAAAAGCTTAACTTTAGTGAGTGGGCAACAGTGGGTATTCATAAGAGTAGACAAAAGTTGTATGAACTGTATAGTGAAAAACAATACAATTTTAGCCAGGAATTCAAAGATAAAGTTAAAAATTATTCAAAAATATTTAGAAAAGTTTGCCAAATAGCAAAATCAAATTATATTAGCTCTAAAATTAGAAATAGTGACAATGTAATAAAATCTACTTGGAAAATAATAAATAGTGAGACTGGAAAGGTCAGTACTTATGTTAATGATTATAATTTAAAGATTAATGATTGCTCAATCAAAACTGACGTTGAAGTAGCCCAAGCATTTGAAAACTTTTTTACTGACATTCCAATTTCTACTACAAAGAGCTTAGACTCATCTCAAGTTATCGCTGAGTCATTATTGATAGAAAATGTACCCAAATGCGAAATTAAATTTAATTTCAACTTTGTTAATGAAAATGATATTAAGAAAGCCTTTAAACTATTAAATATAAAGAAAACTGCAGATCTCTGGGGCATTTCCGTTAGAATTATTAAACCATTGATTGACACAATTGCACCAGATCTAGCTTTTATATTTAATGAATCCATTGATTGTGGCATATTTCCTGATCTAATGAAGCATAGTAAAATCATACCATTGTTTAAATCGGGTAGTAGGTCTGACCCCACTAACTTTAGACCAATATCAGTATTGCCATACATTCAGCAAAATTTTTGAAAAACTAATTTTACATCAATTGCTTATGCATTTCAATGGCAATGGCCTACTGCATGGTAAGCAATTCGGGTTTACTCGCGGTAGGTCAACTACTGATGCCGGTATAGAGTTGGTATCGCATATATTTGATGCTTGGGAGAAGTCGCAAGATGCTTTAGGCGTTTTTTGCGACTTGTCAAAAGCATTTGACTGTGTACATCATGAAACATTAATCAGGAAACTGCATCATTATGGAATAAAAGACAACTCTTTGGATCTTCTTACTTCATACTTGTGTGGCAGGATACAAAGAGTTGACATTAATGGGGAACGGTCTTCGGGATCTGTACTTACAATGGGTGTACCGCAGGGGTCTATCCTCGGTCCTTTCCTATTTTTAGTTTATATTAACGACCTGCCTCATCTCGTTAAGAATAACCACGAGATTGTATTGTTTGCTGATGATACTTCACTAATTTTCAAAATGAAACGACAAAACATAAATTTTGACGATGTGAATAATGCAATCTCAAAAGTAGTCAATTGGTTTAGTGCCAATAATCTAATGCTAAACGAAAACAAAACGAAATGTATTAGATTTATTCTACCTAATGTAAAACAAGTAAAGGCCAATGTAAAGGTAAAAGAGGAATCGTTAGAAATAGTAAAAAGTACTGTATTCTTAGGAATAACCTTAGATAATAAACTTCAATGGGGCCCACACATAGATAAGCTATCGAAGAGACTTAGTTCTGCAGCGTATGCAGTCAAAAAAATCCGTCATCTTACAGACGTTGATACTTCTAGACTAGTCTATTTCAGCTACTTCCATAGTATTATGTCATATGGCATACTGCTGTGGGGGAACGCTGCAGATATTAACACCATATTTGTGCTGCAGAAGAGGGCTGTTCGTGCAATCTATAATATGGGTCCCAGAGAATCCTTGCGTGAAAAATTCAAAGAAATAAATATAATGACAGTAACATGTCAATATATTTATGAAAATTTGATGTACACTCATAAAAATATCAATAAGTTCATTAAAAATAGCGATATACATAATGTTAATACTAGAAATAAGAATAAACTCGCTGTGCCCACTACTAGGCTACACAAAATTAATGTGTCTTTCAAAGGGCAATGTATACGCTTCTACAACAGAACTCCAAGTGAGTTGCAAAAATTATCTATAAATAAATTTAAACGGATTGTTAAAACGGTTCTTTGCAAAAAGGCTTACTATAAAGTATCAGATTATCTAGATGACAAAAAAGTTTGGGACGAGTTTTGCTCCAACTCGAAAACTAACAAGCTAACAAGGTAAAGGTTTCTTGTTCGCTTCTTTACTTTACCTTAAAAAGATTGAAGTGAACAATTAATCAAAGTGATCACTTTATTTCCCAGTATTACTAATGTAATTTGTGTTTTGTGACGTGTCCAAGAGTCCTGTAAGGTCTAAAGGAAATAAAGCACTTTGATTTTGATTTTGATTTTTTTTGATTTTGAAATAATAACTTGCGACTCAGCGATTTGCACCTAAGGCCTGATGTCTGCTACAGCGTTCGCGGATTATCAACAATTTCATAAGTCACTAGTATTTTTTATAGTTACACTATCTATATATGGTACTTTATTTATTGATAAAACATCTTATTAAAGCTACAAAAAGAAAACAATGTTTACTTACCAAGAATGAACTAAAGATGAATGAACCTGACCGAAAAGAATTGTAATAAAAAAACATAGAACGAATTATGTTCTAACTTTATATAAAAATTGCATAACATTTTATAGATATTTTAGCTACCTACCATTTATAATCATGCTATGTACCTTCAGTGTCATAGCTGACACTAGCCCTTATTAAGCCGTGGCTAGACTCGTCATGATAGTTCAATTGCAACAAAAAATATGTGTTAGATAAACATTATGTGATATTGAGGTACTCGTTTTAAAGATACAAGTTAAATTAATAATTGATTAAAGAGATGATGTTTTTATCTACACGACAGTAATAATACTATTATTACCTACAATTTTTTTTCAAATTGTTTTTGCAATAAAATAATAAAGCATTTTTACATAACTTCGCAAATTGGTAGTAACTTATAATAAAATCAATGAAGCAAGTTCAAACTATATCTTAGTTACAGACATGGGTAGCACTTATTTTATGTTAGTTACCACGCGTCTGTAATCACCCTTAAGCATTCTCACGGTTTGTTAAGCGGCTCGTAAGTAAAAATTGACTGTAACGCGATGCTTTTCTTTGATCTATTGAATCATATGCGGTAAATTATTTGAGGTTTTGCATAGTCATAGAGCTTAAATGCATATTGATATAAGATCTATATTTGCATAAATAATGTTTTTTAAGTAAAACAATTGTTTTGAAATAAGGTTGAACATTTTTAAAATGCTATTAAAGGAAAATATTCCTATTGCATCAATTTTGATAACTTAGTTAGTAATATTATGTGAAATAAGGTTCAACATTGATTATCAGTTAAAGCTCATAGTCCATTTTTATGTTTTTACTTGCGCGATATAAAACCTCTGAAAAAAGTTAAAACATCACATTCTTTCTGCGATCTTCGAGCTGAAGCCTGACGCTATATCGACGTTGCCCGCTCCGCCCCGCTGCTGCCCGCCCGCCCAAGTCCGTTCACAAACGCGTCCGCCCCAGCCGTTTTAATCCACGCCTGCTGTCGTCGTCAAAGTACTCTACCAACTCTACAATAAAATGTTCGTAAGTCATTCATGGAACACAAATTATATGCAGTTGATAATAAAATAACCAAACAAAAATTTATTGTGAATTAATAAAAGTTGACATGTTTTTAATTTTTCAGGTCCGACTACGAGAGTGATTACTCCTTGGTCTCGGAGGTGCGCACCGATTCACAAAAAGCAAAAAAAGCGTCGCTGCCCAAGACGAAGGCTGCGAAGAGGAAGATAACTCCGGCTACCGTTCCTGAGACTCTCGCCCCGCAGCCGTCCTCATCTACTGCAGCGGCAGATGTTATCCGCGGGATTCGCCAAGCCAAAGAAGATTTTCCTTGGTGAGTTATCCTATGATCAATTACAAAACTATTTAAATCAAAATAAATTCAGTTTTAGATTCATAATATTTTTTGTTGAAACTAGATAGATACCTCTTAATTAAGTTTCAATTCCATTTATTAGCCAAGGCTTAGACCCTTCTATGCTTAAAGAAGCAACAAAAACTCAAAGTTTGTAGTTTGGTTCATATCAGTTAAGTATCTAAATTATAATCCAGAAAAGATTTTTGTTGCGATGTGCTACGCTCGTAGTCGATTAGGTGAGAGGTACGAGGTTATTCAGGTGTGCTATAACGCTCGTGTATAGTATTAAAGCAGTGTAGCATAATTTTACTTAGGTATGATAAGTACTTTAAAATTGTATAGCTTAGATTCTTACGAGACGGTGGCGGTGGGTTGATTTAGTTAGAACCATTGTCTGATTAAACCTTCTTATTTACAGGAACAAGAAAGCCAAGAGAGATATATTCTCTATAATAAAAGCAGAAGATAAGAAGGCTGCGGCTCCGTCGACGAAAGGCCGAGGCGGGTCGGCTGCCGTCTCATCCTTCACCACCCGAGTGTCTGACGGGCAGTCGCGCCGGACCATCACCACCGACGAGGGTGAATTTTTCATTGACTTCAAATTATACAAGGTTGAGGACGTGGAATCTACTGCACCCGACCAGCGATATCTTAAAGCCTTAACCTCTATTAAGCTGCGGTTGGGAGAAGAAAATCCTGAGTGGGACTTGCTCCAGGAGCTCTTAAATACAATTTATAAAAGATTTCGGGATTCAGAACAACAGTTTTATTCCAACAAAGTTGTCTTTAAATAGTTTTTAACGCAGCTAATAATAAATATTAATTTAATATTTTCCGAAATTTATTTTATTTTAAGTTGGTAAAAGTAGTTTTTAGAAATAGGTTATTGATAACTTTAGCAAGTTAATTAAATTTGAATAGGATCTAGGTTCATAATTTACGTATTATTTTTATTAATAGATAGGAACTTGGTAGAAAAAAAAAATAGTTTGATAGGATTTTTTTGATAGTCTATTAATTATTATTTTATATACAGATAGGTTTTTACGATTGATTGTTGTATTTTTTTCTCACTCCTATTTTCAATATAAAGTTTTTTTCTTATCATATCACAAAACATTAAAATGCCATTTTGTCATATTTGTAACGAAACAGTTAGTAGTAAGTCATGGGTAGGACATTTACGTAGTAATAAACATAGAGGGAATAACTTAGGCCAGCTGCATATTGATGGTGTTGAAACTGTGGCGTCAGCTTTTAAGTGTCGAATCATTACTTATCGTATAGCTGCAGAAAACGAGTGTCAGAATAATGTAGATACATTTCTGAACTCTATTCGCAGTAAAATAGAGCATGTTATAGATGCCACCTTACAAAAACACATTTGTGTTAAAGTCAATTTTGAACTATTCTCAAATTTTTTGTTGTTCAAAAATAATGAACAAGACATCAAATCATTTGGAACAAAAAATATTCCACTATACAGTACTTATGAATTTGAGCCTTTGTTTTCATCTATTAAAAACACTTTGCAAGGTAAAATTGATGAATTTCAAGATAGGGACTCGGGATGGGCCCTTTTAAACTGTGTCTATTTAGAAGTAAATTTAAATAAGTATCAACCGTTGGGTGGCTCCACCTTTATTGAGCTACCAAAAAATATAAGACAAAAAAAAGCTTGTATTAATATTCACAATTCTGATGAATATTGTTTTCTATGGAGTGTAGTAGCTGCTCTCTATCCCGCTAGGTTGCACCCAGACAGAGTAACATCATATCCACATTATAGTGCAGTGTTGAATATTGAAAACATAACGTTTCCAATGACTGTTGCAGACATTCATATCTTTGAGCAAAATAATCCTCAGCTTAGTTTCATAATATTTGGTTTGGAGAAAAATAAGGCGATTATCGGTCCACTGTACAAATCTGAAAAGACGTCCAATAAAAAAGTGATACATTTATTGCATTTTGAAAATAAATCCAAATCACATTTTTGTTTGATAAAAGACTTGTCAAGGCTTGTTAGAAGTCAAATTACTAAACGAAACGGTAAATTACACTTTTGCGATACATGTTTGGTATTTTTTAATTGCGATGAGGACAGAGAAAACCATAACTGTACCGGAATCGTTACCAAGCTGCCGGAAAAGGGAGCTATAATTAAATTTAGACATTTTGATCGAAAGCATGATGTTCCATTTGTAATTTATGCGGATTTTGAAACTATGTTAGAAAATGTGACAGACATTGAGTCAAGTAGTTTTACATTACCACACAAAAACATGTGCCAATAGCGTTCGCTTACAATATTGTTTGTTCTGTGGACCAGTCTCATAATAAATTTGTATCGTACCGCGGGCTTGATTGCATTGATAAATTTATCACAGCTTTGTATAAAGATGTTAGGAACATTCATTCAATATTGACGCAAAATGTGTCCATGGTCATGAGTGAAAATGATGATAATGAATTTAGCAGAGCTACTTTGTGTCATATTTGTGAAAATTTCTTATTTGAGGACAAAGTAAGAGATCACTGTCATTTAACGGGTCGGTACCGTGGAGCAGCACATAGTTTATGTAATCTACAGTTCAAAGTACCTAAATTCATACCAATATTTTTTCATAATTTAGCTGGATATGACTGTCATTTATTTATCAAGAAATTGGGGGAAGCACCGGGACCAATAAATATAATACCAAAAACTAAGGAAAATTATATCTCCTTTACGAAGTTTATTCCAATAAAGAGAAATGATTATATTCAATTGAGATTTGTAGATTATTTTAAGTTTATGGGGACTAGTTTACAAAAGCTGGCTGAGACTTTAGAATCAGACAAATTTCACCATCTTTATCAATTCTTCCCTAATGAAGCTCAGTTTGCTCTTCTAAAACGAAAAGGCGTTTACCCATATGAATACATGAACACATGGGAACGGTATAGTGAGGAATCTCTTCCTAGCAGAAATGATTTTCATAGTTCTCTAAATAATGATCATATTTCCGATGAAGATTACCAACACGCACAATCTGTTTGGTCACTATTCAATATTCTTGATATGGGTCAGTATACAGATTTGTATTTAAAAACAGATGTGCTATTATTGACAGATGTCTTTGAAAATTTCAGAAAAACCTGTAAGCATCACTATCACTTGGATCCTGCTCATTATGTCACAGCTCCAAGTTTGTCTTTCGATGCAATGCTTTATAGGACAGGTGTAGAGTTAGAACTTATCGATAATTTTGAAATAGTAGACATGATTCAATCTGGCATTAGGGGTGGCATATGCCTATGTTCTCATAGATATGCAAAAGCTAACAATGAATTTATCCCAGATTACGATCCAATGCAGCCTGAATCGTACATTGCATACATAGACTGCAACAATCTATATGGGTTTAGCATGTGCCAAACATTACCCTTATCTGACTTCAGATTACTCAGTCCAGCTGAGATTGATCAACTAGAAATCAGCAATGTTTCGAATGATGCTGAGTGGGGCTTCATTTTGGAAGTGGATTTGATTTATCCAAAATCTTTACACTGCAAACATAACGATTTACCATTCTGTCCAGAAAAAGATATTCCACCGGGGGGAAAATATCCGAAACTTATTCCCAACTTATACGATAAATTTAAATATGTAATTCATTACGTGCATTTAAAAACATGTATAAAACATGGGCTAGTTTTAAAAAAAAATCATCGTGGTATAACTTTTAGACAAAGTGCTTACTTAAAGAAATATATCGATTTAAATACAGCCCTGCGACAAAAAGCATCATCTACTTTTGAACAAGACTTTTTCAAACTATTAAATAATAGTGTTTTTGGAAAAACCTTAGAAAACAATAACAAAAAAGTGAAGGTTTATTTAGTTAATCAGTGGAGCGATCTCAGAAATATAACAAAGAAACAAAAAAGTGCTGAAAAGTTAATTTCTAACACGAATTTTCATAGTGCATCTATATTTACAGAAAATTTGGTTGCAATTCAGTTAAAACCTAGTAAGATTATTTTAGATAAACCATTGTATATAGGTTTCACAGTACTTGAATTATCTAAATCGCATATGTATGATTTTCATTATTCAGTTTTTCAACCGTTCTATGGTGAAAGCTTACGTATGTGTTACACTGATACTGACAGCTTTATTTATCATATTGAAACGAATCAATTTTATTCAGAATTAAAAGCAAATTTCATTCAGTATTTTGATACCAGTAATTTTCCTATAGAAAATTATCATGGATTACCTATAATTAATAAAAAAGTTCCGGGGTTATTCAAAGATGAAATGGGAGGCAAAATAATCACAGAATTTGTTGGATTACGCTCCAAGTTGTACTGTATACAAAATACTGAGAGTGTAATTAAAAAAGCCAAAGTAATTAAATCATGCGTTGTGCGCGATCTTGATATTTCAGACTATAAAAGAACATTATTGACAGAAAATATTTTACGTAGGAAGAACATTTTATTCAAGAGTATGAAACATGAAATATTTACGCGCTCAGTAGACAAAATTGCACTCTCAAGTAATGATGATAAGCGCTTAATTTCTAAGGACAAAAAAACAAGTAGAGCTTGGGGACATGTTTCTATTTTAGGTACCTATATAAATAAGTTTAATATGCAATAATAATTAATATCGCTCTAGCTATAAGTTACCAAATTTTATTGTTTAAGTATCAACCTACTGATAAGCTCTACAAAATAAATTTTGTTGAATATAAATATTTCGTTTCATTTACATTATTATCCTATTTAAGTAGGTACTGCATGAAGTAAAATATTCTATTTCAAACATGTACGAACTTGAAATGTTTTATGACTGTCCTTACATTCAAAAGCCCTTACGTTGCATTGCAACTTACACGACGCGCGACGGTTGTGAGGATGCGCATTACAAATACATTCATTGTTTGCTGTGCAGTCGAACATAACGTAATCGTTATAAGTTTTTATTAATTGATATAATTTTTTTATAACTACCACAGTTGTTGATTTATCTCTCGGCGTGTGATTTCATAGGTAAGTTATCGTGATTATACTCAAAGATTGTAATTTTTAACAAATTCATATTCATTTCACTTAATTTTATTATTTTTTTACAGAAAAATGGATAACTTTTCAACGAATGATCCCGATGCAACTCAAGATGACATTATTGGGATCAATACACAGGAACTGTTCTTCCAATGCGCACAGGATCCATTGGCTGGATTTTCCCAAGAGTTTCCTGTGGTACAAAGTTCTGTGACAAAGACCAAAAGTCGACCTAAGCGAAGAACAAGGAAGCCTTCGAGTATACGAGTAGATCCTCTAGACGAGGGACGCAGAAAAATGCAGCGATCATCGTTTGTTCTCAACAGGACAGCACAGTGCACTGGAAGGAGACTTATCCACTGGATAATATCCAGATAAAAGTAATGGACATTAGTGACAATAGTGATAAAGTGATTTTATCAGCTCAGTATGTTGTTAGGGACATTAAAGACAATATTATGGACCAGACTGAAAGAATAATTAGAAATATTTCGGAAAATCTTGCCTTGCCGTATTAGAGTAAGTAGTTATGTAAGTACCAAATTTATTTAGAATATTTAGTAGAATAAGATTTTTATTTTTAAATAAAATTTTAGTACCTACATTATGTATTTTATTTTAAAATTTAGTTAAATAAAACCAATATTATGTAGGATAGTGTTTTATTATGTATCATTAGGTAGGTAAATTTAACATACACATATCATTACATAAAAATAAGTAACTTAAGAATAGGTAGGTAGTAAAATTAACGCCTTGACAAACTCAATTTAACAATTTCAATTAAAGGTACACAATAAAACATTGCATATAGTCTAACTTTTGAAAAGATTAGGTAAAAACACATCAAAATTATTATCCTTACACCATTTTTCTAAACAGATAACATTCTTTAAGGCACACTTTTTTTTATGGTGAACACAGTTTAAATTTAGGTTTTTTGTTTTTTCATAGTCATCGCATAATTTCGCAAAGTTAGGACATCCATTTTCACCAATATCAACGATTTCACAGTTTTCATGAAAGCTTTTTATCCATTTGATTTTTTCTAGGCCTTTAACTAGAATTTTTTTATTATTCAAGTACGGTTTAATAATGTGTTTAAATTCCCTGTAGTCGATAAAACCTTCACTCCAATAAATACCACGATCGTTTTCTAGCCATTGGACCCGTTTCCTTTCTTCTTTCGTTAATTTTGTAAATGCGTAGGGTGGCTTCACCAGAAATATTTGAGAATATCCATTGATGAGAATAGCGAATTCTTTTAATATAAATTGATTTTGGTAGTCCTTGAATCCTTGCAAGTCAACAATTACAGTATCAGCATTCATTTTAATTATGATATTTTTTTTACCAAGTTGCTCAGTGGTCTATACTCAATTATGCAATCGTTTAGAATGAGACAATAAGCAGATGTGTAGTCCGGTATCTCTGAATTACACTCCAGCTCCACTCGAACACTAACTACTGGACCAGTCTTTATGTTGTCGCTCTGTCTCGAGCAGTCTATTACAAACAATGGCGCTATTTCTTTAAATTCATCAGCGCTTAGCAATGGTTCGTTTCTACATCCATAGTAAGATTGTTGGAAATTGACATACTGTTCGTATATCAATGCATATTTGGAATCCAGGAAATTTGCGTTCATGCTTTCATAAGGAAAATATGCTGAGTTTAGGTACACTTTTAAATCTCTTAAGTTGCAATGATCAAAACGTGACATATCTACTTGTGCTGAATTTTTCCTCTTGGTTTGAAAACCAATTACGACGTATCTAGGTTTTTCGATTTGAGACGACGTTTTGATAGACCAAGTATGCTTGGTGGTTTTTGGTAATAGTGGGTACTCATAAAGGTCCCAATTTCTGAATGCTGCTTGTAAAGGACGATCTTTTTCTAATAACTTAAGCAAGTTAACTTTTTCTTTATCAGATACTCTAACGTGTGGTACACGCCAAAATAGTTTAGTTATTACAATATCTTCGAGAATCTGACCATTAGGAATTATAAGTGAGTTTAAATCAGTATTACTGCGTAACAAAATCAATTCATGTTTACAATTCATGATAATTTTTTTATAATCTTCTGCAAAACCTAATATATTACAAAGGGGAATTGAAGCACAAAATTTTTGACTGGCTTTGGTGCCATTAATATCCCAACCCCAAGCTTTGGATACCTTAGCATGGTTTTCATTAAATGATAAAATTCCTTTCATAGTGGTTGTAATTCTAGCATGTTTAATTCTGTCTATTTCAATTCCATTGAGTTCGTACCGAATATCTTGGAATAGATATAGCCACGGATTGTTAGTCAACTCGATACTAGTAACTTTTTGTTTTGTTTCGTTGTTCTTTATAATGTTCACAGTACCTTCTAAATACAAGGTACTAGCAGACGGTAATATGTAAAGGTCTTGCTGGTTGATAGGTATTCGTATTTCATCGTTCTTGTTAAAACTTGTTACAAATGGTTTATATGAATGATATTCAATACCATCAATGGTACAATCGAATACTGGTGTACTTGAGATGTCCAATATACTCATTTTAGTAGACCGATTAATTTCAAAAATCTTTTATTTTCTTCTGTTATTTTTTTATTTCTTCTTTTTGGTGCTCTTCTACGGATTGTTGGATTGTCACTGATGTGTTTTGTTCTTGTATCAGTATATTTATTAAAGTCAATCATTTTTTCTTAATGTGTAAATACAATTGTACTTCTTCTCCTCGCAAGTTAATTAGTTTATTATGGTTGTCTAATAATCTTATATTGATAGTACTTAAAAAGTTTTGATTAACAGGAAAGTATATAATATTTTTTGGTATTTCAATAATGCGATATCCTGGAGGGACGTTGGGCGCAAACTCGTGAATAATATGGCTGGATTTTCCGTCAATGTAAGAACCACTCACAATATCACATTCGATTCTCATCACAGTCGTTGATAAAATGTTGACTGGCAGCTGTGACTCGTGTAATATATTTGCTTTCAGGGTTTGGTTGTCAAACCCCAATAATTTTCCTAGAGAGTTGGCTTTTTCAAAGTGAACTTCTTTACTACAGTAAATAGATGTAGTTAATGTATTATTGTTACAATACAAATTAAAATCTATTCCTTTCATTTTTAAATTCTGCCTTATATAACCAGAAATGTCTTGTAGTTCGTACGCACCCTCAGGAATTTCCAAGACTTCATTGTTGCCATAGTAAAATTTATTGTTCGTGTTTTCAATATTAGGAATTGAATTAAACGTTGAAATATGCAGCAATGCGCATTCGTATTCCCCATCGAATTGTAAAGCAGGATAAAAATTTGATGATAATGTTGATGTATGACCAGTTATAGACAGCGTGAAAGACATTTTACTAATGGCTAAAAGAAAACTATTTCTTTAATTTATATATTTTTTATTCGTTCCAATAATTTTACATGCATCCCAAAATTCATGAAGAAATTTTAAGCAAAGGTGACCACAATTCGATGTGTTAAAATTTTGATAACTACAGTAATTATATGATATTTTTTTTGTTAAATACTTGACAATTTCTTTTGGAGGCTTTAAATCACCAAAGCTATCATAATACTGGCAATAATCCAAGTATTTTACATAGGCTACCCAATGCGTACCCTCGTTCGTAGAGTTGTCTAAGTTTACAATACCACACTCTATGGCTTTTGGTTTTCGTGGTAATTCATCTCTCATAAAGACACCTCTAAAAAATGGAATGTACTCATTAGCATATTCTAATAACTCAATATTTGTAAGAGCACGATTAGGTAACCTTTTCTTTAGTTTTTTGAACTTTTAACAAAGAGACCGTTGCCTTTTTTGTAGGGTTTGATATAAAGACCTTTTCCTAAAGCTATAGATTCCATCATTTTATTATGCCTTTTGGCTTCTTCAAAGTTTCTCTGTGCTGTTTTATGGTCATTTACAGCTTTGGCAATGCCAGCAGCTCCTCCAGATAATGCACCGAGAGCTGAAAGCCCCGCAAAAATTGGTATTAATGGGAGTATACCACCGGTCTTTGGTAGATGTATGACACGTGGAAGGGTAACTCCTTTTTTATGCTTAATAATTTTTTTTGCTGCTGTATAAGCAATTTCTATAGCTTTGTTATTATCAGATGGTTTGAGCTTCTTCAAATGTTTCCGTATCGTAGAAACAACCGAACGAAACGGTTTTTTTGTCCCTGCGCCATTTTTATTAGTTCTATGTCTGCTCTATGTCGATCTTTCAAATTATCTGATTGTGTATATGCAATGTCGTGCTGTTTACAAGCGTTATCCAATTCGTTCACTCCTTGGTCACCTCTTAGTAAACGTTCTCTTAATCGAGTACCAGGTCCACAATAATTATATCCAGGTAAATGAAGTTCGAACGGTAAATTATTTATCAGATTGTTGACAAGTCCTCCTCCGCGCATTGCTATGATACTAATGATTTGAAAGTACTTTCAATTATATTTTATATAATATTATAAAATATCACTTTTTTTAATCCAACTACTTTCACTATTTGGAAGACCTAACCATTTAACAAAGAGCTTATTACCTTTTTTTCTTAAAACACGCTCTATTAAATAAACATTAGAACATTTAGTTTTTTGAAGTTCTTGTTCATAAAATGTACCTAATATTGGACATTTATGCAAGTCTTCAATATGGTACGTCAAAGGGTTCGTTAAATTAACTTTTTTTATCAAAAATAATTCAGTAGACCAATTCGGCGTGTAACCTTTTTCAAAACATTGTTTATATTTACTTATGCGCACTAGATCTCCCGCTGCTAATTTGTTTTTCTTTGAATGAACTCTCTTCGTTATTTGTGACTTCATTATATTTCTTTTCACTATGTGTTCGTTTGAATAGTTAATATCGGCAGGTTTAAATTTTGTAGTGCGATGTTTTGTGTTATTATAATCATTAACAATATTTTCCAAAGGTTTACCGATCCATTTGTAACTACCATTTAAACTGAAATACTTATACAACTTATTTTTAAGAGTTTTTATTACTCTTTCTACAATCGAAGCTTTCTTTGATGAATATGTAGAATAATGGTTTATATTATTAATTTTGATAAGTTTTTCTAGTTCCGTGTTATAAAATTCTGTTCCCATATCTGTTTGTAAGTTAATAGGTTTCCGATCACTTGTAACTATAATATTATTAAAAGCATCCGCTACTTCAGATTTACTCTTTGTCTTGACTGCCACGGTCCATACAAATTTAGAAAAACAATCAATCACCACTAATATGTATTTATAACCTCTATTGTATTTTATTAAATTTCGAAAGTCAATAAGATCTGATTGCCATAGATCATCCAATCCCTTTAATATTACAGACCTTCGAATGAAATTTTTACGCGCGGCTTTGTGAATTTCGTCAACAACATTTTGTTTGCTCATTTTTTAACAGAATTAGTTTTTGTAAAGCCTTCCAGCAACTGATCAATATTTTTCATTAATTCTGTTTTTATAGTATTGCACATATCACGAACATGTTGCGTACTAGCAAAGTGTTTATCTACATACTCTTTACTGACAGCATCGTGTGCATTAAGAGGTATTGCAATACCAGTCAACCTTTTGTATTTTAAATCTATTTCTTCTTTATCGTTGATCATTGTTTTATTAAATATATCTTTAAAATCTGATACACTTATTTTTTTCGTAATTATATGATGTCCAAATTTATCCATTATGAAAAACAGACTGACTAGTTGTAGGGATGATATTGAAATGAAAGTTTTTTGTTTTATTATCTTATTTATTTGAAATTATACCATTCTCACGTAGTTCTTCAATTATTGATAAAATTTCATTATCTAATCCAGTGTTTCCAGCGTCCCGAGAAGCAATTAAAAGTTTTAATCGATCAATAAGTTCATTAGGATCATCCCAATAAACATAATCTACATTTTTCTTCCATTTTTTCAATGTGGGTAAACCTTTTCCTGCGTGTATATCAGGTTGACTACTATCTGTACTTGCTGATATTTTACGTAATTTGAACAGGGGTTTTACGACGTTCAAGTATTTTCGACCTTTACTGCTTCTTATTTGTTTTTGAGGATCATAGTCTCGTCGATGAACATTCGTTTCTAACAACATTAATTTATAATAATCCAAATCTTCTGAACTTATGACTTTCAGATCAGGAACTTTTTTAAATAAAAGCTCTTTTAATCCAGGTGTAATTTTGTACTTTCTGGTGCCAACTTGTATAGATCCGTCATAAACAACAACACGTGCTGACCCCATCATGAGTTTACCACGTTCGTTTCGCACACCAAACGGAATATCATTATTGGCTTCTGTTGACATAGACCATGAAGATACTTGCTCGCTTCGGTTAACCTTCGGTGAATCAAAATCAGAATCTATAGTCCTAAAAGATTCATCGTTTTCACTATCAACTTCTGAACTTTCGTCACTGGAGTTTTTCAAATCAACTGATTGATTTAATTCACTAAAACCTACACTTGATACTCTCTTTTTTAACGTTTTGTCTGCATCCAAGGGACTTGATGTTTCAAACTGGTTTTCAAAGTTATTATAAACTTTTTTTTCAGATTTTTCAGCAATTTCTTTGAGAGGTTTTGTAATTGGTCTAAAGACAGATTCAAGTATATCACTTTTTGCGGTCTCTATATCACGCATCTTTCGTACCTTTTTCTTAACTGATTCAGCAGCATTCACAATTTGTTGTTTAATTTTTTTTTCCATTGTGTTATTTTAAAAATAGAATGTTGTATGCGTATCCAAAGGATGCTACTCAAGTAATAGTTACCAATGTTTGCTCTTATATTTATACCTCAAACATACTTAAAAATAAAGTCGTATTATGTTGTCGCAAACTTTACGGCAAACCGGACAGTTTTTATTTATGGAAAGTGCACACTTTACACATGCAACAGCGTGGCCACATGGAATAAAACACGAGTTTACCGTATTTTCATAACATATCTTGCACATTAATTCAGTTGAAGACAATTGGAGTTTTGAGTCGTCAGCTAATGGTACCTTTTCTTTGCTTTTAAAATCGGATTCACAAATTTTACATTCACATGGCCAATTCTGAACTTTTTGGACGAATTCTCTGCTTTTCATTATCAAAACATATGGACACGATTTACAATAACGTGCGTGAATAATCCATGGCTGGTCTATAGGTGTCCAGTCTTTAAACTTTCCATCGCAATAATAACATATAACTCTGTCACTCATTCCTGTGTAAAAAAATCCAGCTTCAGCCATATCTTCTGGTTGTTGGGTTAGTCCCATGGGCCAAGACTTAAAGCTTTCCAAACGTTTACTTTCGGTGGAATAATAGCCATGCTTAGGATGTGCCATTTTAAATTATTAACACAACCGATTCACGTTACAATTCAACAAGGTATGAGTCACGAGAAAACATTTAAACGTGAGTAGGTAGATTTTATTTATTTATTTAATGAAGGCACAACAAACAGCTATATCTTAAAATAAGGTAAGTGAGTTACATTACAGGTTTATTAAAAATACAGCCCACTACGTTGTGCTCATATTATGGGATTAGAGTAGAGTAGATTAGAGTATAGAGGTAGTTTAGGCATTAAACAATATATAATTATCAAAGTTTTTGCGATAGCAACCTTTGTTTTTCTCACAGTCTTTATTAATAACTAAATAAGCGTATGGCTCTTCCCAAACATTTGCACACATATTTCTAAATTCTTGCCACGTCATGTCTGTATTGACGTGTTCATCGTAAACATGTTTCATATTGACTTCGTCTTGTTTGAAAAGTACGATCAAATTTGCGTTATCTCTTATAAGTTGCTTAGGTACTTTACTATAAGTTTGATTTAAATAAAAACAGTCAATTAATTTATGTCGTCCCATAGCAAAGTAATCTCGAATATTGTTTTGATCGCCACACGCAACGTCATCAAATATTATAACAGAGTTTTTTTTCGCTGCATGAGGAGCAATAACATCTTCGTTTTCACAATACTTTGAAAACGTTACTGATGGAACTAATTTAAACATTTCTTCCAGATACAGATATTTTGGTTGATATAAGGTTTTTGAGTACACATAGACGTTTTGGAATTGTAAACCGTTTTCATGTAGTAATAAACCCATCATTAAGTTTGTTTTGCCACAGTTTGATGGTCCACATACTAAACAGCGTATTGTATTTGGTAATAGTCCACTATGGCGGAAACTTTGCTTCTTAGATTCAAAATTAATGTTTTCAAGATTTAGTGATATCGGCTGTTTAACGAACTTCATTGTGTGAGCGTTTTACGGAAAATAATACCCGTTTAATCATTCATCCCGTTTTATATACATACTGGGTGTTATTGGAGGGTTTTGGAGGGAAGTTGTGATGTAGCACTCCCAATAACCTACTAATCATTTATTGGGATTCTAGATCACCATTAATGAACATTATATTGAACGAACCACGAACAGAGCGAACGAAATGAGTTCTTCCAGTCTTCAAGATTTTTCAAAAAAGGTATTGAGAGTTCTAGACCACTTGATGTCTGATAGAACACACGGATAATATTGAACGGAGCACGAACAGAGCGAACGAAATGAGTTCTTCCAGTCTTCAAGATTTTTTCAAATAAGGTATTGAGAGTTCTAGACCACTTGATGTCTGATAGAACACACGGCACATCGGAGTGAGCGAAGCGAACGATGATAGTGTGTTCTATCAGACATCAAGTGGTCTAGAACTCTCAATATCTTACTACTAATCTGGTAAATAGGCATTTCATCATCCTGGTTATATAAAATAATTTGTGTTAAGTATTCGCAATATAATTAGGATATTGAATTTCAGTTTTTAATAACTATACAATAGCTTAGCTTTAGGAATACGAATTTCGAAATACCTATGTTTGTTTTTTATTTGAGCTACCCTCCAAAATAGCTGAACCCATTGGGATAATACTTTTACTGACGATCATGCTACGCAGATGTTATATCGAGATTATAGATAGCCGTGGGGCATAACTAATAGTCAATATTTTTTCAGATTTCCGGGTGATGAAAATTGGAAGTTAAATTGAATTCGCATAATCAGAGAATCTCATAATTAAAATAATTTGAATCCCACTAAATCTAGCTAGTGTAGCATGCAGTGTGCATTAAGATTTTTCATGTAAAACCATTCGGGCATTATAATGTAGGTATACATAATTTTTTATTTATTATGTATCAATAAACAATGAATATGAGAATAATGTATATTTTTTTCATTATTAGGAACGTTTCATTGATCTTCCCAGTAACAATCATAAGATATGGCTGCAAATGTACATTTCAATAATTATAATTTTTATTTGATTTTTTGATATATTGGTTAAGCATTTCCATATGAACAACGTATGCGAAGCCGCAAGCAGAAAATGTTGTCAGCCAGTTAATAGGCACAAAGAATAATTTATTCAAACTAAAATTAGACATGGAACGGAGACTTTGGATGTGTTTATGTTTGTTACTTCTACACACACATTCAGAGGCCTGAACAGATTTTGTTGAAATTTCTTCAAAAATTGGCAAAAAGGGGTTACTATTTAATCCCGGGAACAATCAAATTCACTGCAGTTAGCACCATAAATATTAATCTTAATATATAAAGGAACAAGCGATTTTCTGGCGACAACGCCCAGCCTAAACCGCTGAAGTTAGAAAGCTGAAATTTGGAAGGTAGGTTCCTTTTACAACACAAGCACCCGCTAAGAAGGGATTTTTGGAAATTCCACCCCTAAGGGGGTGAAAAGGGGGATGGAAGTTTTTTTGGTCTTTTTTCTAACTCTGTAACCGGTAGCCCGATTTTCTTGAAATTTACAGGAAATAATAAACATAAAAAAATATTGAACACGTGTTTCAGCATTTTTCAAAATATTCCTAAAATAGGGTGAAATGGGTCATTCAAGTTTGAGATTCGTATTTTGGCTCCATATTGAAATGTCTATAACTTTTTGATATAGCATACTAATGACTTGAAACTTTCAGTATGTATTGAAAAAACTATAAATCAAACCACGTGTTTCAGGATTTTTCGAAAATGTTACTATATAAGTTTAAAAAGGAAGTCGAATTACTTAAGATTTTTGAGATTTTTTTTAACAAATGACCCAACATGAAACTTACTCAGAATACTAAACAAACAAAAATATTGAACACGTATTTCAGGATTTTTTCAAATATTCCTGAAAAAACATCAAAATATAAAGAAACAAGCGATTTCCTACCGACAACGCCCAGCCTAAACCGCTGAAGCTAGAAAGCTGAAATTTAGAAGGTAGGTTCCTTTTACAACACAAGCACCCGCTAAGAAGGGATTATCTTAATATATAAAGGAACAAGCGATTTTCTGGCGACAACGCCCAGCCTAAACCGCTGAAGTTAGAAAGCTGAAATTTGGAAGGTAGGTTCCTTTTACAACACAAGCACCCGCTAAGAAGGGATTTTTGGAAATTCCACCCCTAAGGGGGTGAAAAGGGGGATGGAAGTTTTTTTGGTCTTTTTTCTAACTCTGTAACCGGTAGCCCGATTTTCTTGAAATTTACAGGAAATACTAAACATACAAAAATATTGAACACATGTTTCAGCATTTTTCAAAATATTCCTGAAAATAGGGTGAAATGGGTCATTCAAGTTTGAGATTCGTATTTTGGCTCCATATTGAAATGTCTATAACTTTTTGATATAGCATACTAATGACTTGAAACTTTCAGTATGTATTGAAAAAACTATAAATCAAACCACGTGTTTCAGGATTTTTCAAAAATAATACTATATAAGTTAAAAAAGGAAGTCGAATTACTTAAGATTTTTGAGATTTTTTTTAACAAATGACCCAACATGAAACTTACTCAGAATACTAAACAAACAAAAATATTGAACACGTATTTCAGGATTTTTTCAAATATTCCTGAAAAAACATCAAAATATAAAGAAACAAGCGATTTCCTACCGACAACGCCCAGCCTAAACCGCTGAATCTAGAAAGCTGAAATTTAGAAGGTAGGTTCCTTTTACAACACAAGCACCCGCTAAGAAGGGATTATCTTAATATATAAAGGAACGAGCGATTTTCTGGCGACAACGCCCAGCCTAAACCGCTGAAGCTAGAAAGCTGAAATTTGGAAGGTAGGTTCCTTTTACAACACAAGCACCCGCTAAGAAGGGATTTTTGGAAATTCTACCCCTAAGGGGGTGAAAAAGGGGGTGGAAGTTTTTTTGGTCTTTTTTCTAACTCTGTAACCGGTGGCCCGATTTTCTTGAAATTTACAGGAAATACTAAACATACAAAAATATTGAACACGTGTTTCAGCATTTTTCAAAATATTCCTGAAATAGGGTGAAATGGGTCATTCAAGTTTGAGATTCGTATTTTGGCTCCATATTGAAATGTCTATAACTTTTTGATATAGCATACTAATGACTTGAAACTTTCAGTATGTATTGAAAAAACTATAAATCAAACCACGTGTTTCAGGATTTTACAAAAATGTTACTATATAAGTTAAAAAAGGAAGTCGAATTACTTAAGAATTTTGAGATTTTTTTTAACAAATGACCCAACATGAAACTTACTCAGAATACTAAACAAACAAAAATATTGAACACGTATTTCAGGATTTTTTCAAATATTCCTGAAAAAACATCAAAATATAAAGAAACAAGCGATTTCCTACCGACAACGCCCAGCCTAAACCGCTGAAGCTAGAAAGCTGAAATTTAGAAGGTAGGTTCCTTTTACAACACAAGCACCCGCTAAGAAGGGATTATCTTAATATATAAAGGAACAAGCGATTTTCTGGCGACAACGCCCAGCCTAAACCGCTGAAGTTAGAAAGCTGAAATTTGGAAGGTAGGTTCCTTTTACAACACAAGCACCCGCTAAGAAGGGATTTTTGGAAATTCCACCCCTAAGGGGGTGAAAAGGGGGATGGAAGTTTTTTTGGTCTTTTTTCTAACTCTGTAACCGGTAGCCCGATTTTCTTGAAATTTACAGGAAATACTAAACATACAAAAATATTGAACACGTGTTTCAGCATTTTTCAAAATATTCCTGAAAATAGGGTGAAATGGGTCATTCAAGTTTGAGATTCGTATTTTGGCTCCATATTGAAATGTCTATAACTTTTTGATATAGCATACTAATGACTTGAAACTTTCAGTATGTATTGAAAAAACTATAAATCAAACCACGTGTTTCAGGATTTTTCAAAAATAATACTATATAAGTTAAAAAAGGAAGTCGAATTACTTAAGATTTTTGAGATTTTTTTTAACAAATGACCCAACATGAAACTTACTCAGAATACTAAACAAACAAAAATATTGAACACGTATTTCAGGATTTTTTCAAATATTCCTGAAAAAACATCAAAACATAAAGAAACATTTCCTACCGACAACGCCCAGCCTAAACCGCTGAAGCTAGAAAGCTGAAATTTAGAAGGTAGGTTCCTTTTACAACACAATCACCCGCTAAGTAGGGATTTTTGGAAATTCCACCCCTAAGGGGGCGAAAAGGGGGATGGAAGTTTTTTTGGTCTTTTTTCTAACTCTGTAACCGGTAGCCCGATTTTCTTGAAATTTACAGGAAATACTAAACATACAAAAATATTGAACACGTATTTCAGCATTTTTCAAAATATTCCTGAAAATAGGGTGAAATGGGTCATTCAAGTTTGAGATTCGTATTTGGCTCCATATTGAAATGTCTATAACTTTTTGATATAGCATACTAATGACTTGAAACTTTCAGTATGTATTGAAAAAACTATAAATCAAACCACGTGTTTCAGGATTTTTCAAAAATCTTAATATATAAAGGAACGAGCGATTTTCTGGCGACAACGCCCAGCATGAACCGCTGAAGCTAGAAAGCTGAAATTTGGAAGGTAGGTTCCTTTTACAACACAACCACCCGCTAAAAAGGGATTTTTGGAAATTCCACCCCTAAGGGGGTGAAAAGGGGGGTGGAAGGTTTTTTGGTCTTTTTTCTAACTCTGTAACCGGTGGCCCGATTTTATTGAAATTTACAGGGAATACTAAACATACAAAAATATTGAACACGTATTTCGGGATTTTTCAAAATATTCCTGAAAATAGGGTGAAATGGGTTATTCAAGTTTGAGATTCGTAGTTTGGCTCCATATTGAAATGTCTATAACTTTTTAATATAGCATACTAATGACTTCAAACTTTCAGTATGTATTGAAAAAACTATAAATCAAACTACATGTTTCAGGATTTTTCAAAATATTCCTGAAAATAGGGTGAAATGGGTTATTCAAGTTTGAGTGATTCGTAGTTTGGCTCCGTATTGAAATGTCTACAACTTTTTAATATAGCATACTAATGACTGAAACTTTCAGTATGTATTGAAAAAACTATAAATCAAACCACGTGTTTCAGGATTTTTCAAAAATGTCACTATATAATTATGAAAAGGAAGTCGAATTACTTAAGATTTTTGAGATTTTTTTAACAAATGACCCAACATGAAACTTACTCCGAATACTAAACATACAAAAATATTGAACACGTATTTCAGGATTTTTTCAAATATTCCTGAATATACATCAAAATATAAAGGAACAAGCGATTTCCTGGCGACAACGCCCAGCTAAACCGCTGAAGCTAGAAAGCTGAAATTTAGAAGGTAGGTTCCTTTTACAACACAAGCACCCGCTAAGAAGGGATTTTTGGAAATTCCACCCTTAAGGGGGTGAAAAGGGGGATGGAAGTTTTTTTGGTCTTTTTTCTAACTCTGTAACCGGTAGCCCGATTTTCTTGAAATTTACAGGAAATACTAAACATACAAAAATATTGAACACGTGTTTCAGCATTTTTCAAAATATTCCTGAAAATAGGGTGAAATGGGTCATTCAAGTTTGAGATTCGTATTTTGGCTCCATATTGAAATGTCTATAACTTTTTGATATAGCATACTAATGACTTGAAACTTTCAGTATGTATTGAAAAAACTATAAATCAAACCACGTGTTTCAGGATTTTACAAAAATGTTACTATATAAGTTAAAAAAGGAAGTCGAATTACTTAAGATTTTTGAGATTTTTTTTAACAAATGACCCAACATGAAACTTACTCAGAATACTAAACAAACAAAAATATTGAACACGTATTTCAGGATTTTTTCAAATATTCCTGAAAAAACATCAAAACATAAAGAAACATTTCCTACCGACAACGCCCAGCCTAAACCGCTGAAGCTAGAAAGCTGAAATTTAGAAGGTAGGTTCCTTTTACAACACAATCACCCGCTAAGTAGGGATTTTTGGAAATTCCATCCCTAAGGGGGCGAAAAGGGGGATGGAAGTTTTTTTGGTCTTTTTTCTAACTCTGTAACCGGTAGCCCGATTTTCTTGAAATTTACAGGAAATACTAAACATACAAAAATATTGAACACGTATTTCAGCATTTTTCAAAATATTCCTGAAAATAGGGTGAAATGGGTCATTCAAGTTTGAGATTCGTATTTGGCTCCATATTGAAATGTCTATAACTTTTTGATATAGCATACTAATGACTTGAAACTTTCAGTATGTATTGAAAAAACTATAAATCAAACCACGTGTTTCAGGATTTTTCAAAAATCTTAATATATAAAGGAACGAGCGATTTTCTGGCGACAACGCCCAGCATGAACCGCTGAAGCTAGAAAGCTGAAATTTGGAAGGTAGGTTCCTTTTACAACACAACCACCCGCTAAAAAGGGATTTTTGGAAATTCCACCCCTAAGGGGGTGAAAAGGGGGGTGGAAGGTTTTTTGGTCTTTTTTCTAACTCTGTAACCGGTGGCCCGATTTTATTGAAATTTACAGGGAATACTAAACATACAAAAATATTGAACACGTATTTCGGGATTTTTCAAAATATTCCTGAAAATAGGGTGAAATGGGTTATTCAAGTTTGAGATTCGTAGTTTGGCTCCATATTGAAATGTCTATAACTTTTTAATATAGCATACTAATGACTTCAAACTTTCAGTATGTATTGAAAAAACTATAAATCAAACCACATGTTTCAGGATTTTTCAAAATATTCCTGAAAATAGGGTGAAATGGGTTATTCAAGTTTGAGTGATTCGTAGTTTGGCTCCGTATTGAAATGTCTACAACTTTTTAATATAGCATACTAATGACTTGAAACTTTCAGTATGTATTGAAAAAACTATAAATCAAACCACGTGTTTCAGGATTTTTCAAAAATGTCACTATATAATTATGAAAAGGAAGTCGAATTACTTAAGATTTTTGAGATTTTTTTAACAAATGACCCAACATGAAACTTACTCCGAATACTAAACATACAAAAATATTGAACACGTATTTCAGGATTTTTTCAAATATTCCTGAATATACATCAAAATATAAAGGAACAAGCGATTTCCTGGCGACAACGCCCAGCTAAACCGCTGAAGCTAGAAAGCTGAAATTTAGAAGGTAGGTTCCATTTACAACACAAGCACCCGCTAAGAAGGGATTTTTGGAAATTCCACCCTTAAGGGGGTGAAGAGGGGGATGGAAGTTTTTTGGTCTTTTTTCTAACTCTGTAACCGGTAGCCCGATTTTCTTGTTGTTATTTATTATATTAATTTTTATTATATTAATTATATTAATTATTATACTAAATACTGAAAAAGGTTGCAAACTAAATTAAATTGAAGTATTGTAGTCTTAATTGATCTGAGAGTTAATCAGTAAATATTAGTCCGAAACAATACTTTTAAAAAAACTGTACCAATTTTAATAAAACCGAATGTCGTAATAATAGAATAATCCAGATTTAAGTTTTGCAATGCCTGATTTACAATAGATTTTTTTGATCAGGTTATGAAAATTTGATTTCTAAGTTATAAGTTGATAAATTCACACAGCCAGAGCGTTGATAGTCAGTATTCCGCTTGAATTAATTTCAATTCCTAAAATGGAACGGCTTTTTATTTCATTGTTGTGCATTGTTCATAAACTAGTGATAAAATGCATTTTAAGGTTCATTTTAAATTGAAATTCTGATATTTTGGTTTCTGATCGCTGGAAGGTATTTACTATTAGAAATGTAAGTAAATTTTGATCGCACGCCAGGAGGATCGTACGATGTCGTATGGCCGAATGTCGTGATTTTTGGTACGTCAATAATTATAGCCACCTGTCATCTGTTTTGAAATTGTCAAGTATTACTTCAGTTAGTTTGGTAACACTGATTACGCCTGGCAACACCATTTTTGTAAAACACGATTGGACGAGACACGCTAGCCAATAAGGGGCACGTCCAATCGCGTGGTAGTTGCGATATTTGCCGCCAACGAGCTATGATGGAAAATCACCAGCTGTAAAGCAGCCACTTCGGTCCCGAGCGTTAAACTGGCAAGTTGTCTCAAGCTATAGTAGTACTGCTAAAATTAAATTAATATCAAGTGCATAGTGATCCACGATAGGTATATTAATAATTCGAATTTTGATTGAAATTTTCAGACTTTCTATTTAAGTGGGTACTTAAGTAGATAACTGGGCCATTATTTTATTTAGGGACCAATTTGGACTACGTTCGCAGATATTTTTTTGGAAAAATTATGTTAGTATTTTGTACCGCTTAATATCTATTCATGTTCACTAATATCCAGAGTAAACATTATATACATTTGCAGTGATGTTTTCTTGCTAAGTCTTATTTTATTGATGTTTGTTCAAGAAATGACGAGGAAAAATAACAACTGCGTTACTTTCTTACAAAATTAATTTTATTGTTTGGAACATTTAGTTCAGTTCGGAAACATATTACATATAAACTAACAACAGTAATAGGATAATCTTATAAAGTTAAATCACAAATAGTCTCAGTCTAATGATTTCTTTTATAACTAAGTTTACCACTGTGTTACCAAACATTGAACTAAAATTAAAGACATTTCGAAAATAGGAATTAATAGTAATTATTTTATGCTGATAACATTAGGAACAGCTACAAACAAGTTAAATAATGGATTTATCTTTAAATTTAAAGTTCTTATTCAATATTAATTAGCTTTATGGTACTAAATACTACCAGAAAAAGAGGGACAAAAAGTGACACAGTAGTAAAACAAGTAACACAGTGGTATCTTAATGACAGAATTTTGTACTTCCTACAAGTTTAAACTTATAAAAACATGAGAAAATAATCATAGTCTTCAAAATTAAACAAAAACTTACAAAACTCTTCTTAAATGTATGTAAAAAAATCTTTAAAACATCATCTTTCTAGTAGAAATATTTTTCTAAAATTTTTAGTCTTATTTTTTCTAAAAAATGTTTAATGGCGCATTAGATTCGTAGTACACTCGTTTCCCCTTCTGAATTATTTTTTTAATTATTCGGAACTATCTCCAACATCACACGGTTTGTAAGAGACATCTTTCTCCATAACATTGAACCTTTCCAGAATCATCGGCTGATTTCAAAATCATCACTTGTTTGCAATCTCTCATTTACTTCCCTCTCTGTTATGTCTTTTACGAGTTTTTTGTAGCATGATAGGGTTTTTTTTGCTTCGGCATTCATCACTATTTTTGCTTTTATTTTTTTGCCTGTAACGCCGTTATTTTTCACCCGATGTTAAAGCTATTTTGTTCAATGTTATTATTCTATAACAAAACAATACTTAAATGTAATATTTCTGCCATAAAATGTGTGAAAAGTATACGTAAAACCACTGTGTTACCAAAATAACAACTGCGTTACTGTGGTAGTAACGCAGTGTAGTGGTAACGCAGTGGTAAAACATAAACGTATTCAAACTTGCTACTTAAATGGATACATATTCTAAATCAATTATGATGCAACCACAATATTGCCTAATTATTACATATCTTGCATTGAATAAAATTAATAATATCTAGGAAACTCACCGTCTGTCGCCGGTAACTCAGTTGTATCACAATAAACACACGCACCCCGAACGGTGATTCTCGAGCGCCTAGCTTGGTCAGTTGCACCGCCTTGCTACCCTCCCGCGCGTTAATATCAAATTCAATCGCGATCAAAGGATATTAGAAGTAAATATGTCTAAAAAGCTTTATTTAAAGTTCACTTTCCTATGGTAACATAGGGTACGCGTTGTTTTGCTTTGCAACGGGGACACGGCGAGAAATATTTTTTTATTATTAAACTGTTGTGGTTATATAATACATAGTGGCGTTCTAGTAAAGTTGAGACAATTACGTATTACTTAAAACTTTCAAAAATATTGACGTCATGAACATTTTTAAAGCAATTAAAGTTTATGTCAAATGACTCGCACAGAGGGACAGCCAATTTTTGTATGAAAAACAACTGCGTTGCCTAAAAAAACAACTGAGTTACCGTAATTTGCAAAGAAATATAATACTTAACATTAATTCAGATGTTTCTCTGGTACAGGTACTTTAATCGGTAGCTACCAATAGCTGTTTTATTTATGTACTTGCCTATTATTTTGACAAAATCGGTTTTGTTCGATGGGGACCGACTTTAGTACCCTAAATAAAATAATGGCCCAACTACGGTATTTTATTCCAAACTTACCTTCCTCAATATATATTGGAATTCTGGCGAATCTTACGCATGTCATGGAACGGCGTCGGCGGTCTGTTTGATCTTTGTTTGTATCGTGGTAGGTAGGTATGTAGTAAAGACATGTGCGTGCAAGTATGAATCCAATTCTTCGATATTCTATAATTACCTTCTGAGTAATTTCATTACCTAAGTAGCTTTGTCTTTCCTATATAATTATGGAATGAGCCAAGATGTGGATTCTTATATGCTTACATTCAATACCTATTTACCTAGGTACGCTTCTTACAAAGTTTTAGTGTGAGGCAATAATGTAATATTTTTCTGAATAACCATCATGGTAGTTACAAAATGAGATATAAATACAGCTAAAATAAAAAGTTTACTAATGCGGTTATTTCATTCCAGACTTTAGACAGACATAGAATATGGTTAGATTAAAGATGATTATTTTACTTGGTTCACAAACAAGGAAAATACGGTAAACATGCAATAAATAAGGCAATGCAGCGAGCATCTTGGGTACACTTCCAAATGATATCATATACCACAACAGTCTAAAAATAGCTCAATTGTTTCAATTATATATACAAGCTCTAATTTAGTTATTTAATTGTACATATAATGTATGTTAGTGCTGCCGAGGTGATCCAAAATGGATACAAGTCCAAGAGTCCTGTAAGGCCTAAAGGAAATAAAGCACTTTGATTTTGATCAGTCTTAGCTTAGTGCATAGGTATTCAAAATCAAATGTTGAGCTTACTTTTTTTTCTAAACCAATAATTTTTGTTTTATTAAGTATAGTTTTGACCGGTCCATTTTTGTATTAAAGGTGGGTCACTTATTCGGTTAAGGGTGAGGTCATTTTAAAATTGAATGTGGCTAAAATATTTTTTACCCCTTTTTACAATTGATACAGAAAGATAATCAATGTCGAATAATCTTCAGGTGATGATTAAAAATATGAGGTCATATTCAAAATCGAATTATTCTGACTTTGGTTAATAAAGTGCTTCTGCTAATAACTATATTTCCTTTATAGGTGCCACACACCAGGGAGATGCACGATACAAAGGTAGCAATTCTCAGTGTACCTACCTATGGCTATGGCTGCATGTGCCGCGGTTTATTCAGTCGCGAAAAATCGATTTTTCGAGAGTAGTTTTGATATTGACACCATTCTCCAGAGTGGTGACGCGCTTTATATGTCACGTAAGTTTAGATGTCCCCTCGGTACAACCTATCTTCGTACCGACGATTTGCCCACAGATATTCGCGTAGGAAACTTTTCGGCTCAAGTATCTAATATCGACCACTGCTGGATCGCGAATGGGGTGTTTCCCAGCCTAGATCTGCCGAAAACATTAGCTGAATCGGAGTTGGTAAATATATTAGCAACTCAAGTATTCAGTGCAGAGCATAACGACGATAGAGATAGTTATTTGTTCACCGGGCAACTTTACACGGTTGCGTTCTGGCGGCATAACAATGCTCTATACCTTTTTAATAGCCATAGTGTTGGTACGGACAATAAGTTCACCGAAAACGGAGTAGCTCGTATTTTTCGGTGTTATTCGTTCCATCAATTGGCTAAATTATTATTCGCGCGCGGAATACTTAATGGTCAATATTCGATTAATAGAGTCCGCGTTATTCGCGTAGCCGACAATGATAACGACACTGATCCAACTCAGTGCTCGCCGTCCGTCATACGCGGACGTTGTTCGTAGGTCGAGATCTTCGACTCCTACGTTGCCCTCATCGGTTGAGTTGATAACTCAAACGCCGCCGCCGGCGCTGTTACAAACCCGCGTTTGTAACAATTTACCTTCTTCAGTTGAATTGGTGCCCGCAGCCGGTTCGCTGGCAACGATATCGCCATAAATTCTTTCTGAATATCTTTCGCTAAACTGCGACCACCCGTCCTCAATTAATAATATATTTAATTATATGCTTATTTTATATAGTAGTATAATAGTATCTTATATATTATGTAGTTAGATATAAACTATGTATTTATTATGTAGTTAGCGTGGATTAGGCCTACTGGGGATACCACATAAAAAAAAACGCGCCGTGGTCGTACCTCGTGAGGTGGTGTGGAAAACGACTTCAGCTGTAATCAATCATTGTCATGAAGTTGACATACAACAACAACAACGACGCTGACACGACGTATCAACGGCGGCACAGCGCACAGTAATGAGCGCGGGGTGCGAGAACATGGGCGGCGGGGCGGCGGCGGCGCGGCGCGGCCTACAAGATGTGGCTACCAGCGAAGGCAACCCGCTTTAGTACAACTCCAAACAAAAGGTTTGTTTTTTAATCATTGAATAACATTATGTATATCTAAAATAAATAAAAACTGAGTACATTATGAGACGACTTCCAATAATCAATTACTATCTATGAAATCATGTATTCAATCAAACTTTAATTAACAGAGAATGGAATAGAATGTTACTTTATGGCACCATAAATAGTTAAAACTTTAAGATTCGGTCATAATACTAACCATATCTAAAATGGCAAAGATGTGTTATATATTTGTAAAGAAAAATATAATTTTCTTTAAGTTTAAACGTTCCCGCGTTCCCGCACATCGGGCATCATAACTGTCAGTGTCTGTTGTCATTGTCATACTGATTCTTTTGTAATCTATGGCCAGATCAAGATACAATCTAGGGCTGCGTTCACAACCTACGCTCGAGCGCGCTCGGAGTGCAATTAGGTCGTTCATAACCTCAGGGGAAACGCTCGGTTGTTATTAACTAGAGCGTTCACAACCTCCGACGGTTGCAACTTTTTACCGGTGTAATTCGATCGACGAAAAACACTCTGACATTGACAGCTGTCATATTTTCCGTTGTCATAGTTTGTTATCTACCTACATATCAAGATTTCTACAGTAAATTTCAAAATTTTCAGTATTTATCAGTTATCGATCGTAGTTACAGTCAGTAGATACAATTTACCTAAAAGTAACCGCAAAACAAAAACAAAACAAACGAACGTCCGGCAACTGTAACGTCAGTTTTGTCATGATAATGTCAACTTTGACGTAAAACAACCGACTCGTTCTGAACCTTTGGGTAAGTTAAAATTTACACCAAACAACCGCACCCTGAGCCTCTGAACGCACCCTAGCTGTCGCGTCATAGTATTTTTACGAGGGAAAATCTGTGTTATTTACGGATAATTTTGGATGGAATCGATATTGTGAAATTAACATTAAATGTCGTTTCTTTTCGTTACAGGTATGTTTGTTTACTAATCGCTTTTACTGTGTGTTTAAGTCAATGTGAAAATAATAAAATAAACTTTTCGTTACAGAGAAACTCAATGTGTTTAAATTCACATCATTAGAATACACCCAGATTTCATTTTATAAAACGACATTATTGTCAGAAAACGGAGAGCAAGCAGGAAAAGTTGAAATTCACGTTTCAAATAAAACCAACAGTCGACGGAAAGTCAAACTTTATTGCCATAACCTCAATCGCAACACAAGAAGACAAAGTTTTCCTGATTCCTGATGATTATCAAGCAGTGTCATTTTACAAACATGTCCAAGCCTCAAAAGCTTTTGCTACAGTAAAAAATACGTTGAAAAAGAGGCATCAAACTAGAAATATTTGGATAAAAATCACGGAGGGCATGTTAGAAACATACTATGATGAAGATGGTAACTTGATTTTTCAGGATCAATTTCTTGAGGAAATTACCCAAGAACAATTGAATGTTGTCAATAAACATGACTCAGAGAATACCATTATGAAAATTTTGGAAAAGTTAATTGAAGTTCAAAACAGTGGAAACCAAAGTATAAAAAAGCTAACCGACAGGTTTGTGATTGAAAAATTTGATGGAAAAAATGCTAGTGCATACCACTGGATGGAAGTATTTGAAACAGAATGTGCAAGGTTTAATTTAGTAAAAGATGAGGAAAAAATTGAAATCTTCAGATTATTCTTGGAAAAATCATGCACTGATTGGTATTCTTCCATGATGATCAAACTTGGTTTACAATCGGAGTGGTCGGAATGGAAGTCAGACTTTTTACAAACCTATGCACATAAAGGTTGGACAACTAGCAGGTATGCTTTATCTTTTAAATATCAGTTAGGATCTTTTTTGGAATATGCTATTAGAAAAGAAAAGCTCTTATTGGAAATGAGAAAAACGATTGATCAAGGGACCCTAATAGATATAATCGCTGCTGGCTTACCAGATTTTATAACAGACAGAATAAATAAAGAGGATGTGGTCCACACAAAAGATTTTTTTAATGAACTTGGTAAACTAGAACATTTGGCTATAAAAAGGAGGCTTATAAAAAATAAAAATGAAACCAAGCAGTTGAAGGAACAATGTACCATATGTGAAAAGTTAAATAAAGGTGTGCGCTATCATTCTGAAGATTCCTGTTGGTTCAAATCAAAATTAAATAATGAAAAAGAAAAAGAGAGAAAACAAATAAAGCTCATCAATAATTCAGAATTGGAATGTGAACTGGAATGTGAAGACCAAAAAAACTAATAGTGCCGCCATTAATTAGAGTAAAGTTACTTTTAAATAAGAAAATTGAAGTATATGGAATATATGACTCAGGCTCTAATGTGTCATTGATAAATTCAAGGCTTGAGAAACTCAATGTGTTTAAATTCACATCATTAGAATACACCCAGATTTCATCTTATATATTTGATAATTGGAAATTTCAGGACTCGAAGTACCACCAGCAACAGCTCACCTAATACCTAACTGAGACCGCAAAGTAAAGCAAGGGGCGACGGCGCCGGCATCAGCCTCGGATGGACCCTAACATGCATTTCAAGATTCGAAACATTGGTAAATATAATCAATCAATAATAACTATATTAATGAATCAATTTCACAAAATAGTAACATGGAAATATTAAGATATTATAATACTCCAACCAGAAAAGGCATGTTTATACTTACTTATTTTTTAAACAATAATTAAACTCTTACTGCTCAGACTTTGTACTGCTACCTGAAGGGGAGCATCCTGTTAATATTGGCTTTTGAAATATTAAAACATAAGCTAACCAAATAAGTTTTATTTCAGGGTTTGGCTACACCATCAACTTCAGAATTCCACCCACCTCATCTTCACCACTAATCGCTACTTACAAGAATCTTATGAAACTTATCAATACAAAGGTATGTAAAACTGTTTTATTTACACATTCTTTAACATTATTTTATTACCTAACTGCTTGAGGAGACTTCAAAATTTTGAAATATTATCTATTTCTTTGAAAGATAACCACAGACCACCTGGAACAAATATATTACATACATTTGTCATAAGGCGGGAATTGAATACGCATCTTCCTACGTGGCTTACTAATCCTTATATTATAAAATAAAAAACTTCAACATAATATCTACTACCTGGGATAAAAAACATTTCCAATAAGTGTTTGGAAATATGCGAAAATGTTGTAGTAAGTAAACATTTAGATTTTTTAGAAACTGAACGTGAATCATGGCGAAGACGCGGCTACCAGCGTACCTCCACTGCCTACATTGCCGACGCGGCGTAGAATGCTACTCCGATTTAGTACAACTCCAAATAAAAGGTTATATTTTTTTTTTATGTAATCATTAATCAAGTATAAAATGAACTGAGCACAGTAAAAGACGACATACGGTCCCATTTTAGGGTAATGAAGCAGCATTTAATCTGATATATAATTGTAATCTGCAAATGTATTTGATCAAACTGAAATTAACATAGAATATTACTTTACTGAGACGATGTTAGTGGTGTAGGTACCGACTTTTCCTACTGGGCTCGCAAATGTTATGAGAATATGGCATGATCAGCAGTTGTCATATTACAAGTTGATTTGAGATATACAAAAAAAAATCCTTTCTCATCGTACCTACTTCGAAAAGACGACCTTAGTACAGTCGATATCATACTAACCTTCAGATCTTCCAAATTAATAACTATTGATAGGTACCAGTTGTCATTTATGGCAGAAAGCTAAACTAATATTTTTTTATTATTTTTCAGGTAACCACAAATGGAAGATGGGCGACTCTATTAATTTTGTAACTGAAAATTATATTGTCAAACATTAAGGTACTATCAATCAACTAAAATAATCTACCTTTACATTTTATGTTGTTTTATTCACTCAAATACAAAACCTGACCTGAATCGGACAGGATACTGAATCAGGACACATGAAGTGTCCTGATTCAGTATCCTGTCCGATTCTCGCAATGTTATCAAAAAGTAGATACCAAAGAAGAACTTTTCAAGAAATGATACAGCAGAAAACAGCTACATAATTATTTATTGAAATTTTGAAGTTATCTATAATAAATTAATAATTAATAAATAAGATAGATGTTGTGGGATGTACTATCTATAGGTAACTTGCTACTCCTTACGTTTTTCGGTTATAGTTTTTGACTTAGGTACATACAGAGATTATTTGGTAATAGATCAATAGATAATATCTCAATATGATTGATTTGATAGCATGAAGGTGACGTCTGAAATAGGCACGGAATGAAACTATGTAAGCTATAACAGGTAAATAGGTATGTACTGGTACCTTATTTTTATGTAGGTAAATTTCAAACATCTATACAATAAGTAAGTAAGGTACCTATGTTTTTGATAATTTGATAGTGAGAGATAAGTAAGTGTAATAAGAAAGTATGTTTTTGATAATTGCCATCTATCGACCCTCAGGAGAACTTTATAAGCGTAAGAGATAAATCGAATTCTCCGCACTAATTAGGTATATAGTTTCGATGACCTATTGGAGATGGCGCTTTTCCTCAACGTGACTTTCTCTGCACCCATGATAGTGACGCTACCAAACTGTCACAATGCAATATTGTATATACCTGTCAATTATTTCAATTAGGTACATTTTAGTTAGGTAATTCACTACGCCTACATACTTATATGGGTATCGTTTTCGACTAACTCAAACTCGTAGATTACGAAAAAGATGTCCATTTTCAAATCCAAGATGGCTGATATTTTTTTATCGCAAAATCAAAGACGTTTTAGGTTATGAAAAGTAACAACTCCTACGGCAAAAAGGCTCTCTAAGGCAACCCCTCCCCCCGAGCTGCTTATCTGCTTTGACTCTTAGTATGTATTTCGAAGAAGAACCGACAACCGCTGTGGTAAACGTGTTCTTGAGTGGAGACCGCGACTTAGTAAATGAGGTGTAGGACGCCCTGCGAAAGACTGCTGGATGATGTACGCTCGAAAGATAAGATTGTGTAGAACGTAAATAAATTTAAGATCTTCTTTTTGTGGTTGTATGTACGCAACCACAACCACCAAAGAAATAAGTGGTTTCGATGGCTATCTTGGACGGCGCGCGGCGGGGAGGGGCGCGACCGACGGCGGGGCGCGGCGGCGGCGGGGGTTCAAAGGACTTTGTTATCATTATCATATCACAAACAACCCTAAAATATAAAGGAAGGTGGATTGTGTCTGTAAGGTATTACATTATGTTCAATATATAATAAAATAATAAGGTTCAATACACATTGGCCTGCTAACATGCTATGATGGAATTTTTATTTTCGTCCCATTTCCTAACGGCTCCGTGGTGTAGGCGTATAATGTCCACTTTAGATGCGAGTGTATGCGAGTTCGAATCATAACGCGCTGTGGCACTTTTTGTACTTTTAAAAATATGTATCGATTTTATTATGCACGCCTTACGTACTCAATTTCAATCTGTGGCAGCCGGGCCCGGCGAACGGATAGTAGAAACAAGTAGTATGTAGGTATTTCTGATGACGTCATCCGTGATTGTGACGTCATCTAGCCGCCCCTGCGCGACAGACGCAATATCTATAAAAAGACTTAGGTACAAAACGAACAGTACCATAGCCATGCAGTAATAGTGTTTAAATGCATATGCAGTAAGTAAGGTTTGAAACATTGAAAAAAGGCCTACTAAAGAAAAACAATTACCAAGACGTAGTGTTATGTATTTTTCATTAGGTATATAACGAATGAGAAATGCGATGCATTTTCAGCATAAATAGGTTACCTACTAAGTTATTAGGTTTTCTTTCATACTAAAATAAATAAATATTTTTTGGTACCTACATATAAGTACATAGTCTCATTCATTTAGAAACATTATTTTCTTCAAGCCACCATTGAGCATTTCTCATGGAAGATGGGAACTTCTTTTAATTTTGTAACTGAAAAATTGCTGATCCTTACGTTTTTCGGTTATAGTTTTTGACTTAGGTACATACAGAGATTACTTGGTAATAGATCAATAGATAATATCTCAATATGATTGATTTGATAGCATGAAGGTGACGTCTGAAATGACGTCTGAAAATAAATTTCAAACATCTATACAATAAGTAAGTAAGGTACCTATGTTTTTGATAATTTGATAGTGAGAGATAAGTAAGTGTAATCATCATCATCATTCATTTATTTAAATATATAAGCGTCGATTACCACTGACTGACTCACTCACTGATTGACATAATTGTTCTCCCTGATGGTGGATGGGGAGGTATGGTTTTTATTGCTAAACTTTAAAGAGTCATTCAATGGGACCTGGGGAAAATTCCGATTTTTCAACTTCTTGTACTCGAAAAGACGATTTCAAAAAGGGTCGATTTCGAGGTCTTTTTTGAGAAATTTGAATTTTTTTTTTCGTCATCCTGTAGAGGAAGCGATTCCGCATCGAGTGCTGTTCATCCGCCCCCTCCAGGGTGCACCACCTCGACGTGGTGAGGGAAAGCAGCTTCTCCGCGAGGGTTTTCGCCCCCTGGCCGCCGAACTGAGCCGCGCCGCATCGTTCGGTGGTGGAAGCCAGTTTAGTCGTGCCAAGCGCCATCCGCTTCAGTAAAAAAAATTCCTCCAGGGTGCACCCCCTGGACGTGGCCACGGAAAACGTGACTGCGGTTCGTCGAGGGAATAGCGGCCACAATCGGCCGCGCGCTCGTGCGAGTTTCATACGAAAATCTTCCTCTTGAATTGCTCTATTCATTAAAAAAAAGTTCTTTGAAATTGGTTCACAAATTTTCGAGATATAAGCATGCAAAGGGGCGAAAGAATTTAGCGGATCAAAGGCGAGCCGGCGCGTGCCGCGGTTGACCTTGAAAAACAGTGCAAACAGCTACAACAGCCATGCAGTAAAAGATTCAAACGCATACAGATTAAGGTTCAATATAGAATGGCATGCTACGTTGCCAAGTGGGTGTTTCATGTGACGTCATCCGCTTTATTTTCTGTCTTTGTTTTCAACGTAGCATTTACATATGTTAGAGTAGGACAGCAATCGCGCTGGGTCCGTCCGACGTCATCCCATTGTTTTCAATAGTGATGTGATGGTTAGAAAAAAGAATGAATGTAGGTAATAAAATCGATTACAAAAAAATCGTTGGCATTTATTTTGGTAAATATAAACAAGGAAGTAGGTACAGTGTTCAATTGAGTATTCTATTTTATTTTATAAATGAGTATTGAGTTACTTCCACTTATGTTTGTTGATTCATACAATGAGCATTTCTCTTCTAAATTATAAACATTGAAGGGCAAAATGATTAAATGTAATTCATTCATTTTATAGTTTGACCGAAACTTGACCGCCTCTGTACCACGCCTGAGGTATGCGAGCGCACGGCGCGGCCGTTGGGTAGGTAGTTTTCTACCGGACTGTCAATGTCAGACGCACACGAGATAAAGATCCATAGATGGGTCGATCTTTGTCTCGTGATGTCAGGACCGTCATTTTTAAAGCAAACTTATAATTACCAAGCACATAAAGGAAAACTTTAACATCATTTTCATCTACTAACCCCTTCAGATAACGTTACTAACATGTAATGAAATATGCAATAATATTACGTTGAAATAATCGATAATCGTTTTTATTTTCACACGAATCAAACCTTGGAATGTTGTCCCCTCACTACACTACATTCAATTCCTTCATTCTCATTGTTTCCCAGTGTTGCTGATTTAGAATTTTTCAAGCTAAATTTGGCATATTTTCTTTCTGTCTAGAACATTATTTTGTCGTTTATGCTAATAGCATATTTTTTGGCATATTTTTTAAAAAAACATGAAACGTACAAACATTTATTAAAATTTAAACACGAAACGAACAATCTTTTTTTGTTATTTCTGGGGGATTCTCCAATAAAACTGTTTAGTTTTGTGAGATGGATACCATAAACAAACAATATTTCTTCTCTCCCTCTTCTCTGTAGAAATGAGTGAGAAAAAACATCCTCAATCACTCATTACTTATCTAAAACAATAATTGAAAGTGGAAGCAGAAACAGTGTGAACCTGGAAGCAAATGCCCGAGTTCAAAGAGTGGTTACAGCCCGTTGAAAAAGATACGACAAATATTTATTTTACAATAGGCACTTACAGTAGGTACTTACGCTCTGTAAGTGCGACATTATTGCTGAATAATATTATTCAAAGCAACTTATTACATCAATCTGTCTGTATAAGCAATAGAGCCAATCAAGTCACAAGATTAAGAAGATTCGAAACTAATTGGAATAATACTACGAACAAAACATCTGTATGTTTTTTATTAACTTTAATTAATTTGGCATATTTTTTTTAGCATATTTTAAAAAAATTAGCATAATTTTGGCATTTTTTTTTAACATCGATTTAGCATATTTCGTAGTAGCTCAGTTGGCAACACAACACTGTTCCAAACTTTTGTAAAAGTTCTGGACCGTTAGAGAAAATTTGTGTTATTTTTCTATTTTTGGTGATAATAAGTGTATTGTGTGTATAAATAACTCAATTTATCGTGCGCCTTATCTGGTAAGTGAATTTTTATTTTGACTATGTACTAAAAACCAGTTCAAACCGTTTATTATGTCTTCGTAAATGCGTCGTCGTTGTATTCAGAATTTTGATTTTGATTTTCTTATTCTTTCGATTTAGCTATTAGAGTTATCTTAATATAGAGTAGTAGTGGTACTTTACTACGATAAATCAGACTCATTTTGCCATATCGAAGAAGTCACTTAGCAGACCGAAATTGGTTTTGAATATCCTAGGACAGTAGTCTTACCTATTAGTAAATTACCCTTTTCACTGCCACATTCCACCGCAGAAGTCGAAGACGTCCATGTTACTATTGACATTTAAATATTAAATCATAATACTGCTTACCTAACCTAATAAATTCTCATTTCTTTCAGATTGGTTCGGCTGCATGGTCAATAATTTTTGAAGAATTATATGCAGTAATTCGCAGTGTCAACTTAAGATTTCTAACCAGCTTCAGAACCCAGCTTTGAAACTATCCATTTAAGGTAAGTAAACGAGTTTTTCATACACATTATCTTACATTATTGTAATACCTAACTACTTGTGAGTCGTCAAAATGTTGAATATGAATCAACAACAACATCACCAGCCTATAATAGTCCACTGCTGGACATAGGCCTCCCCTAATGAACGCCATAGATGGCATCATTATGTGGGGGTTATTGTCGCAGGGACGCAGGGGATCGCAGTTTGGTGTAGTTGTTCTGCAGAAGGCTCTGCTGCCCGCCCCCCGCTGTGTTTCCCTTGGTCGCCTCTTACGACACCCACGGGATGAGTTGGGGTGTTGAAATTCTATGCCAGCAACACACGGCATAATATGAATAAAATAACATTTAATCGTCCCTCCAAATATCATTTATTTCTTTAAGAGGCCGCAATTGAATAAGCATCCTCCTACGTGGCTGACCTTCGGTTGTGCCTCATCGGTCTTCAACTATATCCTAATATTGTAACTTGAACATAATATTTAATATATCCTCCCTGATAAAAACATTTCCAATAAAAGTGTAATGAAATTACATTAATAACATGTTGATTTTTATGAAATTGAACCTTTATCATGGCGACAATGACGATGGATGATATAAACACTTTTACAGACTTCCCACTGAGAGCTTGCAAATGTTATAAGAATATGTCATGATCAGCAGTCATCATATTACAGTTTGATTTGAGATATAGACAACAATCTATAAAAAACTATAAATGAAGCAATATAAGAAAATAGTTATCTCTTCCAGATGACTTAGATTTTCTAAATCAATTACCATCTATCAAATCTGTCTTACTAATGATTTAGTCGGTCAAACTTTAAATAACAGAGAATGGAACAGAATATTACTTTATTGCACCATCAATACAGTCAAAAGTTTACAATTATGCACAATCTTAATACTAACTGTATCTTAAATGGCAAATATGTGTTCTATATTAGATAATTGACAATTTCAGGACTTGAAGTACCACCAGTAACAGCTCACCTAACAACTAACTGATTGTGTAATGAAAAGCAAGGGGTGACGACGGACGGACTCTAACATGCACTTCAAGATTCGAAACAATGGTAAATATAATCATTCACTCATCATCATAACTTTTTAAATGAATCAATTCAACAAAACAGCTACATGGAAATATTAAGACATAATACTACCAACAAAAATTAATTAACCAGAAATTTGAAACAACCATCTGCAGATCATACAAACACTTGTCCCGAGGCGGGAATCGAACCCGTAACCTCCGGTATCGCAGACGGACCTTGGTTCACCGCGCCACAGAGGCCGTGAATATGTAATGATGTACCAAATTACATGTGCTCTAAATTTCAAATGCACATTATTTTATCTAAAATTTATGTATTCGGACCAATATTTGGAAACCTCTTACATAAATTAATTTAATAGGAATATAAGAAAATGTGGATTAATTATATAGTATATTAGCAATATGTTGATGAATTCAATTTTTCAGTATGCCTGTAATGATAGCTGTACAATATATTCAATAAATAAATAAAATACAACGAAATGACACCAAATAACGCTCAGAATCACACTCAAAAGCTTGATTTCAGATGTTTATCTTGATTTTCTTGACGAAAGTATATTTATAGACTCAGCGATAAAAAGTGTCACAGAAAATAGACAATTTACGTGACAATGAAGACTAATTTGAAAAGGTACATTTACACTTTCTTATTATATAACTGTAAATTCCTCACACTGCTCATTCTTTGTGCTACTACCTGAAGGGCGCGCCATGTTAATAATAGGCTTTTGAAATATTAAAACATAACTTTTATTTCAGGGTTTGGCAGAACCATCAACTTCAGAATTCCACACACCTCATCTTCACCACTAATCGCTACTTACAAGAATCTTATGAAACTATCAATGCAAAGGTATGTAAAACTGGTTTTTTTTACACAATTCTTTAATATTATATTATTACCGCATTGCTTGCGAGGCTTGAAAATTTTGAAATATAATCTATTTCTTTGATAGATAACATGGAATGAATATAATACATACATTTGTGCCAAGGCGGGAATTGAATCCGCATCCTCCTACGTGGCTGACTAATCTTTATATTATAACTTCAACATAATATTTTATGTTTACTCCCTGGGATATAAAACATTTCGAATAAAAGTGTTTGTAATTATGCGAAAATTTTGTAGTAAGTTAAATTAATACCATTTTGATTTTTTAGAAACTGAACGTGAATCATGGCGAAGTCGGTCGACTGAGGAGTATACCACGTAACAAAAACAAGACGCGGTTACCAGCGTACCTACACTGCCTTGACTGACGACGCGGCGTATAATGTACAACTCCAAACAAAAGGTAATATTTTTTATATACTCATATAAAAAAATTAACTGGAAGAGACGAAATCCCGGTTGTCGAGTGAATAGCGGCCTCAATCGGCTGCCCACCCGCGAGCGTTTTATACGAAAACCTTCCTCTTGAATCGTTCTATCCGGTAAAAAAAAAACGCTTCGAATCATAACTTCGGTTCACAACTTTTTGAGTAGGCGAGTATACTGCACTATGAATAGTTTCTTGAAACTAATAGTACATTATTAGTTTCAATGGCGATCTTGGACGAGTTGGACGGCGGGTGAAGGGGCGCGGCGGCGGCGGCTGCGGGGGTTTAATCAAAGGACTTTATAATATTAAATACTATGGAAAGTAACCTACTTAATTAATATATTTAAGTAGAGATATTTATCAATATTTGTTATTATTACGTGTGTCACGCAGTGTCTCGATTTTAGTGGGATATTGGATTTGTTGCGTCTGTTTGAGTGACTTTTTTTGTTAATTCTGCGCTTGCTATACTCAATAAATTAAATACCTAACTTATTCATATTATTGTAAAGAATTAATTTGTTATCATTATATTTCCTTTGTCTAAAGAAAATAAAATTAATTAAGAAGCACTAATATAAAATTTAATTGTAATCTGTAAACGTACTTTAATCAATTACTATATATCAAATCTGTTTTTCTAATCATCTATTCGATCATACTTTAATTAACGGAGAAAGAAATATAATATTACTTTATTGAGACGATATTAGTGGTGTAAGTACCGATTTTTCCTACAGAGCTCGCAAATGTTATAAGAATATGGCATGATCAGCAGTCGTCATTTACAAGTTGATTTAAGACTAGCGGCCCGCCCCGGCTTCGCACGGGTATTAAACAAAAATTTCAGAAATTATACACACTAAAACGATGGGTTTCACAGTTTTCATACGGATCTTTACTTTTTTTAACAGCATTGGGGTTTTTGACATTGACTCGACATTCCAAAACTGACACTGGCCGTAGAGAAAAAGCAAGCACCGTGCGCTATACAACCTCTTTTTCTATTCTGACGCGCCATAATAGAAAAAGAGGTTGAATATACAGCCCACGGTTCAATTATTGAATTTATCATGCGGATCCCTAACTTTTTTGAAAATATTATATAGCCTATGTTCATCACGGAAAATTAAGGATTCTAATGTTGAAAGAATTTTTTAACTCGGTCCAGTAGTTTCGGAGCCTATTCAATTCAAACAAACAAACAAACAAACAAACAAACATACAAACAAACAAACAATCAAATCTTTCCTCTTTATAATATTAGTATAGATATAAAAAATGCACACAATCCTTTCTCATCGTACTTCGAAAAGACGACCTGACTCCAGTCGATATCATACTAATCTTCAGTTCTTCCAATTTAATAACAAAAATACAAACCATTGATAGGTACCAGTTGTCATATAAGGCAGAAAGCTAAATTAATATTTTTTTATTCTTTTTCAGGTAGTCACAAATGGAAGATGGGAAATTCTATTACTTTTGTGACTGAAAAATTATATTGACAAACATTTAGGTACTACCAATCAACTTAGATAATCTACCTAAACATTTTATGTTATTTTATATATTATGTTTTATAAATACAAAATCTGATTTCATATGTGTCCCGATTCAGTATCCTTCCCGATTCTCGCAATGTAATCAAAAAGTAGGTGCCAAAGAAGAACTAATCAAGAAAATTAAATGATACAGCAGAAAACAGCTACCTCATTATTTATTGAAATTTTGAAGTAATCTATACCTACTAAAGTAGATGTATCTAAAGGTACCTTGTTTTTTTGACTTAGGTATGTACATACGGAGATTACTTGGTAATAGATCAATAGATAAATGTCAATATGATTGATTTGATAGCATAAAGGTGACGTCTGGAATAGGCATGGAATGAAACCTTATTTTTTATGTCGGTAAATTTCAAACATCTATACAATAAGTAAGTAAGGTACCTACATATGTTTTTGATAATTTGATAGTGAGAGAACTGAGAGATAAATAGGTAAGTGTAATAAGAAAGTATGTTTTTGATAATTGCCATCTATCGACCCTTAGGAGAACTTTATAATCGTATGAGATAAATCGAATTCTCCGCACTAATTAGGTATATAGTTTCGATGACCTATTGGAGATGGCGTTTTTCCTCAACATGACTTTCTCTGCACTGCACCCATGATAGTGACGCTACCAAACTGTCACAATGCAGTATTGTATATATCTGTCAATTATTTCAATTAGGTACATTTTAGTTAGGTAATTCATTATGCCTTAGTTTCTATACTGTCCATAATATGTGTACTGTGTTCGTGGTGTAGGCGTATCATGCCCGCTTCATGAGATGTAACGCTGTAAGATTATTCGAAACATCTTGTGGTAGGGATCTACCTATTTTATCTGCTTTGGCTCTTAGTATGTATTTCGCGAAGAACCGACAACCGCTGGGGTAAACGTGTTCTTGAGTGGAGACCGCGACTTAGTAAACGAGATGTAGGACACCAAGCGAAAGATTGCTGGAATGATGTACGCTCGAAAGAGAAGATTGTGTAGAACGTAAATAAATTTGAGATCTTCTTTGGTGGTTGTATGTACGCAACCACAACCACCAAAAAAATAAGTGGTTTCGATGGCTATCTTGGACGGCGCGCGGGGCGGGGAGGGGCGCGACCGACGGCGCGGGGCGCGGCGGCGGCGGGGGCGGCGGTGGTTCAAAGGACTTTGTTATCATATCACAAACAACCCTAAAGTATAAAGGAAGGTAGCGCGACAAACGTGATATGTAAACATTGTGTCAGTAAGATATTATGTTCAATATATAATAAGGTTAATACACATTGGCCTGCTAAGTTGCCAAGTAGTATTTCTTGCGACATGCTATGATGGAATTTTTATTTTCGTTCATACTCTTAACGGCTCCGCGGTGTAGGCGTATAATGTACGCTTTAGACGCGAGTGTATGCGAGTTCGAATCGCAACGCGCTGTGGCACTTTTTGCACTTTTAAAAATATATATCGATTTTATTAAGACGTGCCTTACGTACTCATACTCAATTTCAATCTGTGGCAGGCGGGCCCGGCAAACGGATAGTAGAAACAAGTAGTAGGTATTTCTGATGCCTTCTAGCCGCCCGCGCGACAGACGCAATATGTAAACATTGTATCTATAAAAAGACTAATGTACAAAACGAACAGTACCATAGCCATGCAGTAATATTGTTTAAATGCATATGCAGTAAGTAAGGTTTGAAACAAATTGAAGTGGATTAAATTGAAAAAAGGCCTACTAACGAAAAACAATTACCAAGACGTAGTGTTATGCTTAGAATAACTGTGTTATGTATTTTTCATTAGGTAAATAACGAATGATAAATGGGATCCATTTTCAGCATAAATAAATAGGTTACTAAAATATTAGGTTTTCTTTCATACAAAAATAAATAAATATTTTTTGGTACTTACATATAAGTACATAGTGTCATTCATTTAGAAACATTATTTTCTTCAAGCCACCATTGAGCATTTCTCATGGAAGATGGGAAATTCTTTTAAATTATATTGACAAACATTTTAAGTACTATCAATCAACTTAGATAATCTGCCTAAACATTTTATGTTGTTTTATTCACTTAAATACAAAATTTGATTTCATATGTCTCGATTCAGTATCCTGTCCGATTCTCGCAATGTAATAAAAAAGTAGGTGCCAAAGAACTACACAAGAAAATGATACAGCAGAAAACAGCTAAGTACCTAATTATTTACTTATTGAAATTTTGAAGTAATATATACCAAGGTATATAGTGTGAGATGTATCGATAGATACCTTGCTAATCTTTACGTTTTTTGGTTATAGTTTTTGACTTAGGTACATACGGAGATTATTTGGTAACAGATCAATTGATAAAAGGTCAATTTGATCGATTTGATAGCACGAAGGTGACGTCTGCCAAGTTAACACTTGGTTTACTACATGCTATAACAGGTAAATAGGTATGTACTGGCACCTTTATGTAGGTAAATTTCAAACATCTATACAATAAGTTAGTACCAATGTTTTTGATACTTTGATAGTGAGAGATAAGTAAGTTTAATAAGAAAGTATGTTTTTGATAATTGCCATCTATTGACCCTTAGGAGAACTTTATAATCGTATGAGATAAATCGCTTTCCCCGCACTAATTAGGTATATAGTTTCGATGCACTATTGAAGATGGCGTTTTTCCTCAACATGACTTTCTCTGCACCCATGATAGTGACGCTACCAAACTGTCACAATGCAAATTATATATCTGTCAATTATTTCAATTAGGTACATTTTAGTCATGCAATTCACTTCGCCTACATACTTATATGGGTATCGTTTTCGACTAACTCAAACTCGTAGATTACGAAAACAATGTCCATTTTCCAATCCAAGATGGCTGACATTTTTTTTATCGCAAAATTCACACACTCGTGATGCCTATCGATTTCCATCAAATCAAAGACGTTTTAGGTTATGAAAAGTAACAACTCCTATGGCAAAAAGGCTCTCTAAGGCAAAGCACTACTCCCGAGCTGCTTGCAGCTCGGGCACATATACCCTCTAGTCTAAATATATAAAGCTCGATAACCACTGACTGACTCACTCATTGACATAATTGTTCTCCCTGATGGTGGATGGGGAGGTATGGTTTTTATTGCTAAACTTTAAAGATTCGTTCAATTGGACCCGGGGAAAATTCCGACTTTTCCGATTTTCTAACTTCTTGAACTCGAAAAGACGATTTCAAAAAGGGTCGATTTCGAGGTCTTTTTTGAGAAATTTGAATTTTTTTTTTCGTCATCCCGTAGAGAAAGCGATTCCGCATCGAGTGCTGTTCATCCGCCCCCTCCAAGGTGCACCACCTCGACGTGGTGAGGGAAAGCAGCTTCTCCGCGAGGGTTTTCGCCCCCTGGCCGCCGAACCGAGCCGCGCCGCATCGTGCGGTGGTGGAAGCCAGTTTACTCGTGCCAAGCGCCATCCGCTTCAGTAAAAAAAATTCCTCCAGGGTGCACCCCCTGGACGTGGCGACCGAAAACGTGACTGCGGTTCCTCGAGTGAATAGCGGCCCCAATCGGCCGCAGGCTCGTGCGAGTTTCGTACGAAAATCTTCCTCTTGAATTGCTCTATTCATTAAAAAAAAGTTCTTCGAAATCGGTTCACAACTTTTCGAGATATAAGCATGCAAAGGGGCGAAAGAATTTAGCGGATCAAAGGCGAGCCGGCGCGTGCCGCGGATGACCTTGAAAAACAGTGCAAACAGCTACAACAGCCATGCAGTAAAAGATTCAAACGCATACAGAATAAGGTTCAATATAGAATGGCATGCTACGTTGCCAAGTGGGTGTTTCATGTGACGTCATCCGCTTTATTTTCTGTCTTTGTTTTCAACGTAGGCATTTACATATGTTAGAGTAGGACAGCAATCGCGCTGGGTCCGTCCGACGTCATCCCATTGTTTTCAATAGTGATGTGATGGTTAGAAAAAAGAATGAATGTAGGTAATAAAATCGATTACAAAAAAATCGTTGGCATTTATTTTGGTAAATATAAACAAGGAAGTAGGTACAGTGTTCAATTGAGTATTCTATTTTATTTTATAAATGAGTATTGAGTTACTTCCACTTATGTTTGTTGATTCATACAATGAGCATTTCTCTTCTAAATTATAAACATTGAAGGGCAAAATGATTAAATGTAATTCATTCATTTTATAGTTTGACCGAAACTTGACCGCCTCTGTACCACGCCTGAGGTATGCGAGCGCACGGCGCGGCCGTTGGGTAGGTAGTTTTCTACCGGACTGTCAATGTCAGACGCACACGAGATAAAGATCCATAGATGGGTCGATCTTTGTCTCGTGATGTCAGGACCGTCATTTTTAAAGTGGCCGAATATTTTAAGAAAAAAATTAGAAAGGTTTGAGTATAAAAGTGATGCGATTATCGCCAAAATTGTGCCAGAGTCTACGGTATACTAAAATAAACTTAACGTTTTATAAAATAAACATGATCCTTTTTATATTTATATCATAAGATAGGATATCATGTGCATTGTTGCTCTTTTTTCCTCGGCCCTCGCCTCTCACCTCGCAGAACTTTCCTAAGTAGTGGTACAACGGTTTCAATCAAACTTATAATTACCAAGCAAATAAAGGAAAACTTTAACATCATTTTAATCTACTAACCCCTTCAGATAACGTTACTAACATGTAATGAAATATGCAATAATATTACGTTGAAATAATCGATAATCGTTTTTATTTTCACACGAATCAAACCTTGGAATGTTGTCCCCTCACTACACTACATTCAATTCCTTCATTCTCATTGTTTCCCAGTGTTGCTGATTTAGAATTTTTCAAGCTAAATTTGGCATATTTTCTTTCTGTCTAGCACATTATTTTGTCGTTTATGCTAATAGCATATTTTTTGGCATATTTTTTAAAAAAACATGAAACGTACAAACATTTTGTCCCCTCACTACACTACATTCAATTCCTTCATTCTCATTGTTTCCCAGTGTTGCTGATTTAGAATTTTTCAAGCTAAATTTGGCATATTTTCTTTCTGTCTAGAACATTATTTTGTCGTTTATGCTAATAGCATATTTTTTGGCATATTTTTTAAAAAAACATGAAACGTACAAACATTTATTAAAATTTAAACACGAAACGAACAATCTTTTTTGTGATTTCTGGGGGATTCTCCAATAAAACTGTTTAGTTTTGTGAGATGGATACCATGAACAAACAATATTTCTTCTCTCCCTCTTCTCTGTAGAAATGAGTGAGAAAAAACATCCTCAATCACTCATTACTTATCTAAAACAATAATTGAAAGTGGAAGCAGAAACAGTGTGAACCTGGAAGCAAATGCCCGAGTTCAAAGAGTGGTTACAGCCCGTTGAAAAAGATACGACAAATATTTATTTTACAATAGGCACTTACAGTAGGTACTTACGCTCTATAAGTGCGACATTATTGCTGAATAATATTATTCAAAGCAACTTATTACATCAATCTGTCTGTATAAGCAATAGAGCCAATCAAGTCACAAGATTAAGAAGATTCGAAACTAATTGGAATAATGCTACGAACAAAACATCTGTATGTTTTTTATTAATTTTAATTAATTTGGCATATTTTTTTTAGCATATTTTAAAAAAATTAGCATAATTTTGGCATTTTTTTTTAACATCGATTTAGCATATTTCGTAGTAGCTCAGTTGGCAACACAACACTGTTCCAAACTTTTGTAAAAGTTCTGGACCGTTAGAGAAAATTTGTGTTATTTTTCTATTTTTGGTGATAATAAGTGTATTGTGTGTATAAATAACTCAATTTATCGTGCGCCTTATCTGGTAAGTGAATTTTTATTTTGACTATGTACTAAAAACCAGTTCAAACCGTTTATTATGTCTTCGTAAATGCGTCGTCGTTGTATTCAGAATTTTGATTTTCTTATTCTTTCGATTTAGCTATTAGAGTTATCTTAATATAGAGTAGTAGTGGTACTTTACTACGATAAATCAGACTCATTTTGCCATATCGAAGAAGTCACTTAGCAGACCGAAATTGGTTTTGAATATCCTAGGACAGTAGTCTTACCTATTAGTAAATTACCATTTTCACTGCCACATTCCACCGCAGAAGTCGAAGACGTCCATGTTACTATTGACATTTAAATATTAAATCATAATACTGCTTACCTAACCTAATAAATTCTCATTTCTTTCAGATTGGTTCGGCTGCATGGTCAATAATTTTTGAAGAATTATATGCAGTAATTCGCAGTGTCAACTTAAGATTTCTAACCAGCTTCAGAACCCAGCTTTGAAACTATCCATTTAAGGTAAGTAAACGAGTTTTTCATACACATTATCTTACATTATTTTAATACCTAACTACTTGTGAGTCGTCAAAATGTTGAATATGAATCAACAACAACATCACCAGCCTATAATAGTCCACTGCTGGACATAGGCCTCCCCTAATGAACGCCATAGATGGCATCATTATGTGGGGGTTATTGTCGCAGGGACGCAGGGGATCGCAGTTTGGTGTAGTTGTTCTGCAGAAGGCTCTGCTGCCCGCCCCCCGCTGTGTTGCCCTTGGTCGCCTCTTACGACACCCACGGGAAGAGTTGGGGTGTTGAAATTCTATGCCAGCAACACACGGCATAATATGAATATAAAATAACATTTAATCGTCCCTCCAAATATCATTTATTTCTTTAAGAGGCCGCAATTGAATAAGCATCCTCCTACGTGGCTGACCTTCGGTTGTGCCTCATCGGTCTTCAACTATATCCTAATATTGTAACTTGAACATAATATTTAATATATCCTCCCTGATAAAAACATTTCCAATAAAAGTGTAATGAAATTACATTAATAACATGTTGATTTTTATGAAATTGAACCTTTATACAGTGACGATGGATGATATAAACACTTTTACAGACTTCCCACTGAGAGCTTGCAAATGTTATAAGAATATGTCATGATCAGCAGTCATCATATTACAGTTTGATTTGAGATATAGACAACAATCTATAAAAAACTATAAATGAAGCAATATAAGAAAATAGTTATCTCTTCCAGATGACTTAGATTTTCTAAATCAATTACCATCTATCAAATCTGTCTTACTAATGATTTAGTCGGTCAAACTTTAAATAACAGAGAATGGAATAGAATATTACTTTATTGCACCATCAATACAGTCAAAAGTTTACAATTATGCACAATCTTAATACTAACTGTATCTTAAATGGCAAATATGTGTTCTATATTAGATAATTGACAATTTCAGGACTTGAAGTACCACCAGTAACAGCTCACCTAACAACTAACTGATTGTGTAATGAAAAGCAAGGGGTGACGACGGACGGACTCTAACATGCACTTCAAGATTCGAAACAATGGTAAATATAATCATTCACTCATCATCATAACTTTTTAAATGAATCAATTCAACAAAACAGCTACATGGAAATATTAAGACATAATACTACCAACAAAAATTAATTAACCAGAAATTTGAAACAACCATCTGCAGATCATACAAACACTTGTCCCGAGGCGGGAATCGAACCCGTAACCTCCGGTATCGCAGACGGACCTTGGTTCACCGCGCCACAGAGGCCGTGAATATGTAATGATGTACCAAATTACATGTGCTCTAAATTTCAAATGCACATTATTTTATCTAAAATTTATGTATTCGGACCAATATTTGGAAACCTCTTACATAAATTTATTTAATAGGAATATAAGAAAATGTGGATTAATTATATAGTATATTAGCAATATGTTGATGAATTCAATTTTTCGGTATGCCTGTAATGATAGCTGTACAATATATTCAATAAATAAATAAAATACAACGAAATGACACCAAATAACGCTCAGAATCACACTCAAAAGCTTGATTTCAGATGTTTATCTTGATTTTCTTGACGAAAGTATATTTATAGACTCAGCGATAAAAAGTGTCACAGAAAATAAACAATTTACGTGACAATGAAGACTAATTTGAAAAGGTACATTTACACTTTCTTATTATATAACTGTAAATTCCTCACACTGCTCATTCTTTGTGGTGCTACCTGAAGGGCGCGCCATGTTAATAATAGGCTTTTGAAATATTAAAACATAACTTTTATTTCAGGGTTTGGCAGAACCATCAACTTCAGAATTCCACACACCTCATCTTTACCACTAATCGCTACTTACAAGAATCTTATGAAACTATCAATGCAAAGGTATGTAAAACTGGTTTTTTTTACACAATTCTTTAATATTATATTATTACCGCATTGCTTGCGAGGCTTCAAAATTTTGAAATATAATCTATTTTTTTGATAGATAACCTGGAACGAATATAATACATTCATTTGTGCCAAGGCGGGAATTGAATCCGCATCCTCCTACGTGGCTGACTAATCTTTATATTATAACTTCAACATAATATTTTATGTTTACTCCCTGGGATATAAAACATTTCGAATAAAAGTGTTTGTAATTATGCGAAAATTTTGTAGTAAGTTAAATTAATACCATTTTGATTTTTTAGAAACTGAACGTGAATCATGGCGAAGTCGGTCGACTGAGGAGTATACCACGTAACAAAAACAAGACGCGGTTACCAGCGTACCTACACTGCCTTGACTGACGACGCGGCGTATAATGTACAACTCCAAACAAAAGGTAATATTTTTTATATACTCATATAAAAAAATTAACTGGAAGAGACGAAATCCCGGTTGTCGAGTGAATAGCGGCCTCAATCGGCTGCCCACCCGCGAGCGTTTTATACGAAAACCTTCCTCTTGAATCGTTCTATCCGGTAAAAAAAAAACGCTTCGAATCATAACTTCGGTTCACAACTTTTTGAGTAGGCGAGTATACTGCACTATGAATAAACCAATGGTTATTAGTTCATATTAGTTTCAATGGCGATCTTGGACGAGTTGGACGGCGGGTGAAGGGGCGCGGCGGCGGCGGCTGCGGGGGTTTAATCAAAGGACTTTATAATATTAAATACTATGGAATGTAACCTACTTAATTAATATATTTAAGTAGAGATATTTATCAATATTTGTTATTATTACGTGTGTCACGCAGTGTCTCGATTTTAGTGGGATATTGGATTTGTTGCGTCTGTTTGAGTGACTTTTTTTGTTAATTCTGCGCTTGCTATACTCAATAAATTAAATACCTAACTTATTCATATTATTGTAAAGAATTCATTTGTTATCATTATATTTCCTTTGTCTAAAGAAAATAAAATTAATTAAGAAGCACTAATATAAAATTTAATTGTAATCTGTAAACGTACTTTAATCAATTACTATATATCAAATCTGTTTTTCTAATCATCTATTCGATCATACTTTAATTAACGGAGAAAGAAATAGAATATTACTTTATTGAGACGATATTAGTGGTGTAAGTACCGATTTTTCCTACAGAGCTCGCAAATGTTATAAGAATATGGCATGATCAGCAGTCGTCATTTACAAGTTGATTTAAGATATAAAAAATGCACACAATCCTTTCTCGTCGTACTTCGAAAAGACGACCTGACTCCAGTCGATATCATACTAATCTTCAGTTCTTCCAATTTAATAACAAAAATACAAACCATTGATAGGTACCAGTTGTCATATAAGGCAGAAAGCTAAATTAATATTTTTTTATTCTTTTTCAGGTAGTCACAAATGGAAGATGGGAAATTCTATTACTTTTGTGACTGAAAAATTATATTGACAAACATTTAGGTACTACCAACACAACTTAGATAATCTACCTAAACATTTTATGTTGTTTTATTCACTTAAATACAAAATCTGATTTCATATGTGTCCCGATTCAGTATCCTTCCCGATTCTCGCAATGTAATCAAAAAGTAGGTGCCAAAGAAGAACTAATCAAGAAAATTAAATGATACAGCAGAAAACAGCTACCTCATTATTTATTGAAATTTTGAAGTAATCTATACCTAAAGTAGATGTATCTAAAGGTACCTTGTTTTTTTGACTTAGGTATGTACATACGGAGATACGGAGATTACTTGGTAATAGATCAATAGATAAATGTCAATATGATTGATTTGATAGCATAAAGGTGACGTCTGGAATAGGCATGGAATGAAACCTTATTTTTTATGTCGGTAAATTTCAAACATCTATACAATAAGTAAGTAAGGTACCTACATATGTTTTTGATAATTTGATAGTGAGAGAACTGAGAGATAAATAGGTAAGTGTAATAAGAAAGTATGTTTTTGATAATTGCCATCTATCGACCCTTAGGAGAACTTTATAATCGTATGAGATAAATCGAATTCTCCGCACTAATTAGGTATATAGTTTCGATGACCTATTGGAGATGGCGTTTTTCCTCAACATGACTTTCTCTGCACTGCACCCATGATAGTGACGCTACCAAACTGTCACAATGCAGTATTGTATATATCTGTCAATTATTTCAATTAGGTACATTTTAGTTAGGTAATTCATTATGCCTCAGTTTCTATACTGTCCATAATATGTGTACTGTGTTCGTGGTGTAGGCGTATCATGCCCGCTTCATGAGATGTAACGCTGTAAGATTATTCGAAACATCTTGTGGTAGGGATCTACCTATTTTATCTGCTTTGACTCTTAGTATGTATTTCGCGAAGAACCGACAACCGCTGGGTTAAACGTGTTCTTGAGTGGAGACCGCGACTTAGTAAACGAGATGTAGGACACCAAGCGAAAGATTGCTGGAATGATGTACGCTCGAAAGAGAAGATTGTGTAGAACGTAAATAAATTTGAGATCTTCTTTGGTGGTTGTATGTACGCAACCACAACCACCAAAAAAATAAGGGTAGGTCCCATTTGTTCTATGGAACATGACGTAATAGAACAATTTGAGAAAATATTGTCCCTATTTGTACTATAGAACAGTTTGTAATTTTTGTCTCAAATTGTTCCATAGAACAAACTAAGTACATAGGTATATAAACTTCTTGAAGTTGATATGTAAACTGGCCACTCGAGAATGATTTGCTACCACTTGTCTTAGTGACATTTTTGATTAGATGGTTACTCACTAACAAAAATTATAATGTGATTAATGTCATTCATGTCTTATACAGGGTGTTTGGTGGAGGGTTAGACAAACTCGGTGGGTGTGTAGGTGGACCTATTTGTGAAATATGAATTGAAGGACCCTAACTGTTTACAATTTTTTTAATTTTTTTTTCCAATTTTTTTTCATTTTTAAAAGCCTTTGAACTCCTCTATCGCTGTTAGTTTTTTTTTTTAAACCATGCAAAAATGTCCTTCTTGACTATTTTTTTTACTTTTTTTTAACTTTGAGAGCTTATAACTAATTATTTACACGTTTTTTCAAATAAAAAATGCCTTCAAAAGACGAAGGATATATCTGAAACCAAAAGCAAGTAAAAAATTTACCAGAAAACATGTTCCAAAAAAAGTTCTAGGGGTAGAGACGTAAAATTTCGGAAAATCTTAAAAAAATACAAAAAACAGGAATAAAAAAAAATTTAAGCAGTTAGGGTCTTTTCCTTCAATTTGTATTTCACAAATAGGTCCACCTACTCACCCACCGAGTTTGTCTAACCCTCCACCAAACACCCTGTATATCTCATCATGGAAGGTTTTGGGAAAAACTGATTCTAATTTTGTTCTATGACATGAAACTCGGGTGAAAAGGTAGTATGTAGTTCCATGGAAAAAATAGGGACGAAAATGTGTCATTTTGTACTATGACGTCATGTTCCATAGAACAAATGGGACCTACCCAAAAATAAGTGGTTTCGATGGCTATCTTGGACGGCGCGCGGCGGGGAGAAGCGCGACCGACGGCGCGGGGCGCGGCGGCGGCGGCGGCGGCGGTGGTTCAAAGGACTTTGTTATCATATCACAAACAACCCTAAAGTATAAAGGAAGGTAGCGCGACAAACGTGATATGTAAACATTGTGTCAGTAAGATTATTATGTTCAATATTTATTAAGGTTGTAATATAACACATTGGCCTGCTAAGTTGCCAAGTAGTATTTCTTGCGACATGCTATGATGGAATTTTTATTTTCGTTCATACTCTTAACGGCTCCGCGGTGTAGGCGTATAATGTACGCTTTAGACGCGAGTGTATGCGAGTTCGAATCGCAACGCGCTGTGGCACTTTTTGCACTTTTAAAAATATATATAGATTTTATTAAGACGTGCCTTACGTACTCATACTCAATTTCAATCTGTGGCAGGCGGGCCCGGCAAACGGATAGTAGAAACAAGTAGTAGGTAGTTCTGATGCCTTCTAGCCGCCCGCGCGACAGACGCAATATGTAAACATTGTATCTATAAAAAGACTAATGTACAAAACGAACAGTACCATAGCCATGCAGTAATATTGTTTAAATGCATATGCAGTAAGTAAGGTTTGAAACAAATTGAAGTGGATTAAATTGAAAAAAGGCCTACTAACGAAAAACAATTACCAAGACGTAGTGTTATGCTTAGAATAACTGTGTTATGTATTTTTCATTAGGTAAATAACGAATGATAAATGGGATCCATTTTCAGCATAAATAAATAGGTTACTAAAATATTAGGTTTTCTTTCATACAAAAATAAATAAATATTTTTTGGTACTTACATATAAGTACATAGTGTCATTCATTTAGAAACATTATTTTCTTCAAGCCACCATTGAGCATTTCTCATGGAAGATGGGAAATTCTTTTAAATTATATTGACAAACATTTTAAGTACTATCAATCAACTTAGATAATCTGCCTAAACATTTTATGTTGTTTTATTCACTTAAATACAAAATTTGATTTCATATGTCTCGATTCAGTATCCTGTCCGATTCTCGCAATGTAATAAAAAAGTAGGTGCCAAAGAACTACACAAGAAAATGATACAGCAGAAAACAGCTAAGTACCTAATTATTTACTTATTGAAATTTTGAAGTAATATATACCAAGGTATATAGTGTGAGATGTATCGATAGATACCTTGCTAATCTTTACGTTTTTTGGTTATAGTTTTTGACTTAGGTACATACGGAGATTATTTGGTAACAGATCAATTGATAAAAGGTCAATTTGATCGATTTGATAGCACGAAGGTGACGTCTGCCAAGTTAACACTTGGTTTACTACATGCTATAACAGGTAAATAGGTATGTACTGGCACCTTTATGTAGGTAAATTTCAAACATCTATACAATAAGTTAGTACCAATGTTTTTGATACTTTGATAGTGAGAGATAAGTAAGTTTAATAAGAAAGTATGTTTTTGATAATTGCCATCTATTGACCCTTAGGAGAACTTTATAATCGTATGAGATAAATCGCTTTCCCCGCACTAATTAGGTATATAGTTTCGATGAACTATTGAAGATGGCGTTTTTCCTCAACATGACTTTCTCTGCACCCATGATAGTGACGCTACCAAACTGTCACAATGCAAATTATATATCTGTCAATTATTTCAATTAGGTACATTTTAGTCATGCAATTCACTTCGCCTACATACTTATATGGGTATCGTTTTCGACTAACTCAAACTCGTAGATTACGAAAAAAATGTCCATTTTCCAATCCAAGATGGCTGACATTTTTTTTTATCGCAAAATTCACACACTCGTGATGCCTATCGATTTCCATCAAATCAAAGACGTTTTAGGTTATGAAAAGTAACAACTCCTATGGCAAAAAGGCTCTCTAAGGCAACCCCTGCCCCCGAGCTGCTTGCAGCTCGGGCACATATACCCTCTAGTCTAAATATATAAGCGTCGATTACCACTCACTGACTCACTCATTGACATAATTGTTCTCCCTGATGGTGGATGGGGAGGTATGGTTTTTATTGCTAAACTTTAAAGATTCATTCAATTGGACCCGGGGAAAATTCCGACTTTTCCGATTTTCTAATTTCTTGAACTCGAAAAGACGATTTCAAAAAGGGTCGATTTCGAGGTCTTTTTTGAGAAATTTGAATTTTTTTTTTCGTCATCCCGTAGAGAAAGCGATTCCGCATCGAGTGCTGTTCATCCGCCCCCTCCAAGGTGCACCACCTCGACGTGGTGAGGGAAAGCAGCTTCTCCGCGAGGGTTTTCGCCCCCTGGCCGCCGAACCGAGCCGCGCCGCATCGTGCGGTGGTGGAAGCCAGTTTACTCGTGCCAAGCGCCATCCGCTTCAGTAAAAAAAATTCCTCCAGGGTGCACCCCCTGGACGTGGCGACCGAAAACGTGACTGCGGTTCGTCGAGTGAATAGCGGCCCCAATCGGCCGCGGGCTCGTGCGAGTTTCATACGAAAATCTTCCTCTTGAATTGTTCTATCAGATAAAAAAAAGTTCTTTGAAATCGGTTCACAACTTTTCGAGATATAAGCATGCAAAGAGCCGAAAGAATGTCGAAGTCGAAGGCGAGCCGACGCGTGCCGCGGTTGACCTTGAAAAACAGTGCAAACAGCTACAACAGCCCAAACGCATACAGAATAAGGTTCAATATAGAATGGCCTGCTACGTTGCCAAGTGGGTGTTTCATGTGACGTCATCCGCTTTATTTTCTGTCTTTGTTTTCAACGTAGGCATTTACATATGTTAGAGTAGGACAGCAGAGATTATTGCGCAAGATTATAACTAGATGTCACTACAGGTCAAATTAGAAGGCGCTATCGAAGCGTTTCGAGAATTTGTAAGCTTTTGAACCACTGTTTAATTTTTTCATCTGTTCATTGAGAGAGAACGGTCCCTACTTCCACGATGTTGGAATACTCGTAGCGTTTTGAAAGACGTGGCGCGGCGGCGGCGGCGGCGGGGTTTCAAAGGATTTTATAGTATAAAATGAATACCTACTTTGGAATGTTTAGTTGAGTTATTATACTCGTATTAAGTAATATAAATCATTTCATACGACAGACAGAACAGACCGATCTTGCGCGGTGAATATCTCATATTTTTAGTTACCTATCCTTTATGTTAGATTTTAGCACAATTTTAGTGTGATGCAATAGGTAGGTATAATATTTTCTAAATAAACAACACAAATAACAGGGAAGTTGCAAATTGAGATAAATACCTACCTACAGTTATAACAAAAAGTTTACTTATTAGGTAATTTCCAATAAATAGAGATTAATAGGTAATGACGATCTTAGACGAGTTGGACGACGCGTGGAGGGGCGCGGCGGGCGGCGGCGGCGGGGATCAAAGGACTTTTTGATATTAAATACTTTGGAAGGTTACATAATAAATATAATGATTAGCACTGGGTATTTAATGCCTTTTTTTCGCGATAAATACCCGTTACAATCGTGCTTATCATTATGTGTTCAGATAAAAATTAAAAACACTTAAGTACCTATTTAATATAAATTAAAAGTAGAGATATTTATTATTATTTTATTTGATTATATTACGTGCAGCACGCAGAACGGTTGCCTCGATTTGGTTGTCTTCTTCTTCCACCTATTTTATCTACTTATACTACAATCAAATAAGCTTTGAGTCATGGTATGCACATCATACATAACAGCGTAGGTATATAATAATCCTAGATCCTGTTCCAACTCTTTAGGTATCTACCTATAGAAGGAACCCTAAGTTGTAGGCATCACCTGTGTTGCACATCATAATAACAGACAATAGGAGCAGCGTAGGTAAGTATATAATAATCCTATATCCTGTTCCAACTCTTTAGGTACTTACCTATAGAACCCTAAGTTGTAGGCATCACCTGTGTCGGACTTCAATTTCAAACAAAAGACAAAAATTCATAATTCATAAGACAATGCGCGGCGTCGCGTCGCGTCGGCGGCGGGGCGGGGCGTCGCGTCGGGGCGCGGCGGTGTTTCAAAAGTCGAGCGAGCGTTTGTTTGTCGCTCCGTTTTATTATTATTGTTTTTGCAGCTTTGTTTGTTTACCGGTAGGAATGAAATTGGAAAGATATTGTACTTAAGTACTCGATATTATAGGTATAGAAGTACTATGCCTTCGTTACATTATTGTGTCTTTAAATATATATTAGGTAGGAAAAAAGAAATTTTGTACGAAAATCTTTCTCTTGAATTGCTCTATCCAACAAAAAAAAGTTCTTTGAAATCGGTTCACAACTTTTCGAGATAGATTGAAGGCGAGCTGGCGCGTGCCGCGGTTGATCTTGAAGTCAATAGTTGGCAAAAAAAAAATTAACTAGATGTCACCACAGGTAAAATTAGAAGGCGCTAACGAAGCGTTTCGTGTTTTAGTCGAGTTTTGAACCCTTAATATTTTTTCTCCTTTGAAGGCGACACAGAACGTGGTATAGTCACTTTGTTAGAACTTAGACGTATTGGTATCAATTCAATGGCGGGACGAGTAAGAATAGCTTGGACGGCGGCGCGTGGCGGGGCGGGGCGCGGCGGCGGCGGGAATTCAATTCAAAGGATTTTATACTTTGGAACGTTTATTTACTTAATTAATAATATTAATATATTCCAACTCATTTTTGACGTACCGCTCGAAAGATTAGATTGTGTAGAACGTAAATAAATTTAAGATCTTCTTTCGTGGTTGTGGTTGCGTACAGACAACCACCAAAGAAGATCTTAAATTTATATAATTTAAAAATTAGTGGTTTCAATGGCGATCTTGGACGGCGCGCGGCGCGGCGGGGCGGGGCGCGGCGCGGCGGCGGTGGTACAAAGGACTATATTAATAAATACTTATTCAGTCATACCAGACCGGAGTCCTTTGGAAAGTTACCTACTTAATTAATATAAATAAATATTAAGTAGAGATATTTATTATTATCTGTATTTACGTGGATTTGTTGAGTCTGTTCAAGTGGCTTTTTTGTTAATTCTGCGCTTGCTACAAAATAAATTAAATACCTAATTATTCATATTATTGTAAAGAATTCGTTTGTTATCACTCACAAACAACCCTAAAGTATTAAGAAAGGTAGCGCGAACGTCGTGATAATGTAAACATTGTGTAGGTACAATAGGTTCAATATTATAATAAGGTTCAATACACATTGACCTGCTAAGTTCCCAAGTATATTTCTTGTGATATTTTTATATCTGATTCTTATTTTCGTTCATACTCCTAACGGTTCCGTGGTGTAGGCGTAACATGTCCGCTTTAGGTGCGAGTGCATGCAAGTTCGAATCTAGAAGCGCTTCTGTGCTTTTTGCACTTTTAAAAATATATATCAATTTTATTATGACACTAACGTAAGTGTTTATGAATTTAGTGTTCGGCGTCTCATATTCTAGCGGTTTGGGTATTTAACAAAAATTAAAGTTTTCATACGGAACTTTTATCCGGATTTTTTGAGAATATTCTTTAGCCAAGGAAAATTTGGGATTCTAATTTTGAAAGATTTTTTAAGTTGGCCATTAATTTCGGTGCCAATCAAATCCAAACAATCAAATCTTAAGTCATTAAAATATTAGTATAGATTTCATCCGAGAGCTGCAGCCGTATTGTATAACTTGAAATCCATTACCAGTAAACTTCAAACCGATTCCCAGTTGTAGACCCAGTCAGAATGTTGTTGGTATTGTCTAATCTAAGGTATTCTACTGGTCTTCTTCGGTTTCAGCTATTTACACAATACGAAAGTGACAATCGCATTCCAGGCTAGGTATGAAATGGCAACCAAACTGAACTTAACTGAAGCCGATTACGATTACAATAAAATAAAAAAATATTAAGAAAAACATTAAGTGGCAATGTGAAAGTGACAATCGAATTCCAGGCTAGGTATGAAATGCCAAACTGAACTTAACTGAAGCCGATTACGATTACCCGTTGAGTTAGACAAAAGAGCCACTGGTCAGTATCTGGCGCAGCTCATCAGTATTGCCATACAGCGAGGCAATGCGGCCAGATCAGATAAGCTACCTGTGTGTGTATGTTTGCAACAGTCTGCAGTTAGCTCGATTATTTCAATGCAGCCAGCATCTTGGGTGCACTTCCAATTGGTCTTGATATCTGTTTATGCCTGATATAAATCAAGAGCAATCGTTGGAGGAATTATATTTTAAGTAGGAATTAATCTATATATTTGTGACGGTTCGTAGTCGATTCTCAGCTCGCGAGGTAGTTGCTAAGTGAGATATTTCTTATATTCGTACTGACTCGTAACAGCTCCGTGGTGTAGGTATGTGTGAAATTTTAGAGTTCCCTAGACAGATTGTAGGTATATAAGTTGCTATCGCAATAAGTATCCTACGTCATTATGAGGTACCTAAGATAATCAATAGGATTCCTACGTAAATGCATTGAAAGAAATAGAGTTGTTATCATCATTCATCAATTCGCTGGCTAGATAAATGTAAGAAGCTTCTATAAGCAAGGTGGAACAACATTTGCCACTATTCTAAAATCTGAAAGTAAGTAGAGGGTAGGTACCTACTAATTCTAATTCGCTGGCTAGATAAATGTAAGAAGCTTCTATAAGCAAGGTAGAACAACATTTGCCACTATTCTAAAATCTGAAAGTAAGTAGAGGGTAGGTACCTACTTATTGTTGTCCGACATAATGAGGTATGGAAATAAAGAAAGATAATCAAATGTTTAAGTACCTTGGCTATATTGTATTTCCACAAAAGCACATCATTATTCAAAACATAAGGGATAGTTTTAGTACATACTAATAGTTATATTACTCAACATTACACAACAATTAATACCAATGAAGGTACTTGAGAAATCACATTGAAGCTAATTTAACTCTCAATAAAAGCATGAAGACAAAATTTGAATAAATTAGAAGGTATTTCAACATACACAGTATAACAATAAATACACACATATTATTTAGTTTCTAGAAACTAAATTACAAGCAAAACAGCCTACGTATATGTAGGTAAGTACACGGAAAGACACACAAGAAGTATAATAACAAAGGTTTACTTAACTTTGTCTCCGAAGCTGCACAATACAAAACTGAACCCTGTTTCAGCCAATCTATCCCTTTTATAATGCTCCTCAGAGCCCACGTTTGTTGAATCCCCATATCCAATCAGATTAGAGCACAGTTTATATTCCTAATCGACACCTTATAGAAACAGATATCAAAGTATACATATGTTGAAACTTATTCTAAGACCCTTGTCATTCATCAAAATAACAATATTGTATTCCTGAGGTTGTTATAGACATATTTAGGATCCAGCTGATGGAGCGATATAATTTGTAATACACCAAACTTCGATATAAAGAAATAATAACTAAACAAATAGTTTCGTAAATTAAACTACTGATTTATGTATATTATCTGCTTTATAAATCGTTACATATTTAATTAATTAGTTGCTAAACATATTAAAGTTTGTATGCTTGACAGCTTAAAGCGACACCTGTTAAGTTGTTCAGAAACTAAGTTGTGCACGGCTTTTGCATTGCTGCGTCGTTTATTCATACCTATCCATAGTTCAACCCGATATCACCAGATGGCAGTTGATTATGTTTATGTACAATAAATAATCGATTTTTGATTGAAATCTGTCATATGCGTATCAAGTCCGCTTTAAGAGCAAGGTGTTCGCTAAGTTCAAATCTCCACGTATCGATAGTAATTTTTCATCTTTATAAATATTTGTGTGGAGTAAGCGGTGCTTTCTAATGCCTATGTATTAGAGAGATATGAAATATTTTATCTTCGCTTTTTGTCCGAATTTTCCAGGGGCTTTTTTGTTACTTCCCCGCTTGCTTCAATCGATAAATATATCGAAATCTAGATTATTATTTATTAATAGAATAGAAACCTTAGATACCTATAGTAGGTAGCCGCAGGACAGACGCAAAATGTAAACATTTTTTATTGAAATAGACACAACATAACACCTACGCTAGGTAGAGTCTTTTTCATCCGCCCCGTCCAGGGTGCAGTGGTGAGCGAAACCAGCTTCTCGATAAATATAAATACCTCCCTACAGTTAGAACGAAAAGTTTACTTATGAAGTTAATTCCAATAAATAGACATTAATAGGAAGTACCTACATTAATGTAGTTTTTTTCGGATTCAATTCAAAGGTATTCCAAAGAAAATCAACGAACAAATAGTTAGTAAGAGTAGATTGATTTTTGTCCGTACCTATGTTCCCGGGGCTTTTTTTTTAATTCCCCTATCATCAATTCATCTACCTAATTATTTAAAATTATAAACATTGTATCATTAAATAGACACAGCAGCTACGTAGATATGTATGTACCTACTATTGCTATGCAGCAATAAATTCAAATACCTACATAGCCACTCCATTGTCTTCAAAAACTTTTTAAAAGAAAGTGGTTCCGTAGCCTCATTTGAAACTATGTAACGCTGTAAAATTATTCCAAACATCTTGTGGTAGGTATCTACCTATTGTATCTTCTTAAATTAAAATTTTAACAAACCGTTAAAAAGTAAAGAAAATTAATTTATAAACCAATGGATAAATTAGTTCGCAAGATTATAACTAGATGTCACTACAGGTCAAATTAGAAGGCGCTATCGAAGCGTTTCGAGTATTTAATGACTTTTGAACCCATAAATTTTTCAGTTTCTGACTTAGGCACATACGGAGATTATTCGGTTTACAGATCAGTGGATAATAGGTTGATTGATTTGATTGATAGATGGTGATGCCGTGTGGTGCCGGCATAGAATTGCACCACCCCAACTCTTCCCGTGGGTGTCGTAAGAGGCGACTAAGGGAAACACACCGAGAGGGCGGGCAGCAGCGCCCTCTGTAGAACAATTCCACCGAACTGCGATCCCCAACCCGCATGCCCAGCGTGGGGATTATGGGCAATAACCCCCCAAATGATAATGCCATCTATGGCGCTCATTAGGGGGAAGCCTATGTCCAGCAGTGGACTATAGACTGATGATGATGTATAATTTTATTTTACGATTCCTCAACTCGCACCAAAATTTTCGGTGCGAGTTGACGAACGACTCTTAGGCCCGTATTTATAAATCGCTCTTAACACCGATCTCAATAGCGCTCTCAGCTGATACGCTCTCAAGTTGGGCAGCAACTTAAGATATACGTTAATTAATAGTCCGATATTGAGAGCGTATCAGCCGAGAGCGAACTTAATATGACGATCTCAAGTTGCATATCTTGAGATCGTCATCTTAAGATCGCTGTCGCATATTGAACGAACTATTGACCGAATGGGTTTGCGTTCCATTTTTCGTTTTACATTGAATGACAATGTGAATTATTTTGTGTATGCAAATGGCCTCAAAATATTTACAGATTTAAAGAAAAAGAAGTGAAATATGTTTTATAACTATAATTTTAATGTTTTTTAATAAATTATCATCAAATATGATATTTAAAACATAATGGTTAATAATTTACGAAACGGAACGTAAAGCGGGCATAGAAAACATTTCAGGTAGCTTTTGACGAGATCCGTCCGGCTGGCAGCACTGGTTAGACAACGAAAACAATGTTTCGGCGTGTTTACATCACTGTTGATTCCTTCCTGATTGATTTCCTTTATTTGCCCTATTATGGCATCCAAAAAACATATTTTTAGCCCCGTAGCAAAGGTTTTTACGGACATTATAAAATCGTATGCAAATGTTGTTGAAAATAAAAATACTGACAGTGCAAGTTTGCGAGACAAGAATCAGGCATGGGATAATATAACAAGGGAGTACAACGCAAGTCCTCATGTAACATCCGAGGTAAATATTTAATGTCGATTTCATGTTTAATTACTTTAGCCTTCTTACTTTTACTTCAGTTGAATAAATTAACTTATTATTAGGTATTTAATTTCAGGTTTCAAATAAACAACTAAGGCGATTGTGGATGAACCTAAAGCAGCGCCAACGAGAAGCCCTAACAAAAGAACGGCAACATCGTATGACCACTGGTGGAGTGCCTTCAACCAGTGGTGCAGATATTGACCCGGACGTAGCCCTTATAGCTCCAGCGTTAATGGTTGAAATTCCTAATGCAATTGATTCGGATGACATTTTCCAAGGTATATATTTTATTATTATACTACTTATTATGTGGATTAAGAAACAAAGGGTGGTGTGAGTTGCAGAATGAAAATAATATTTTTTTTTACGATTCGTCAACTCACACCAGTTGGGACAAGATTCATGGTGTGAGTTGACGAACGACTCATTAATTTTATTTACTTGTGTTTTATGTCAGTTCATCTATTATAAAATTAAATAAGTATAAGCGTTCCTGGCCATTTAACACAAATACATATAGGTAATTTAACTAATAAATAGGTATTACTACAATATTCAATAACTTGAAATTTTATTTTATTTCTGTTATATTATTTATTTTGATAAAATGAAATTATTTTATATTGTAGGCACACTGATAAGCACACTGGTTTAATATTGTATTTTTTTTCCATAGTCTATAACTGCATCAATAGATATAGACAATACCCAGCCCTTGGATATCCAACGACCATCAACTAATAGTGTGTCTGATCTGTATCCCGTACCCTCACCTACTACAACTCCTCAGCCTCCTCCTCTGATTGTGACACTACCACCTCCTCCTCCACCACTGCGTACTATTACAACTCAACCTCCTCGCATGACAACAACTCCTCCGCCTCCGTCCAATGTGTCTACTCCTCTGCCAATTCCGTTAACTTTTAGTTTTATTTTGTTTTAGTCATAAGTTTCGAGAACAACAACTCCTCCGCCTCCGTCCAATGTGTCTACTCCTCTGTCAATTCCGTTAACTTTTAGTTTTATTTTGTTTTAGTCATAAGTTTCGACCGTCATTATTTGAATAAATTGGTTTGAAGATTAATATTATCAAATGTTTCTTTTCCAGGTACTGAATGAAGTAGTAGGCTAGGCACAATTCATTTACTTTAAATAAAACCACATGTTAAATTGATATATTCCCATCCGCCCCATTATCGTCCCCATCAATGGGGCAGTGATAGTTTTATTTTCTGTCTTCATAATCATTATTGCCCTTGTATTTGGGATTATACAGATGATGCTCGTAACATATAGACCTGAATTGGTAGTAAACTTCTTATTGGTAATAGTGTTCTATTAATGTATTCCTAAGTAGAAAGCCTGCTCTACCTCTAGTACTTGGTACTTCACTGTCTCTATTGTGTGTCTCTTGAAATTACTCTTCGGAAAAGTGATGACATCATTCAAAATTAATGATATATTGTGCAAAACTGCACAAGCTACAATGATATGAGATACTGTAGCTAAATTAATTCCTAGGCCTCTTGATAAGCAAGGAAACCTG
>OZ007551.1:2040598-2129314 GCA_963931895.1 Eupithecia pulchellata | reverse complement strand
CGGGCGACTCTTCATCGGGCGTTTCAGACCCGACTCTGGCGTCGACACTGACATCCAGCGGACGCATAATTCTGTGGAATAGTAACAACACGCGCTGAGCACTGGCCCGACCCGACCGACGACGACGTAATGATGTCGTGGTCGCGTGTAAATGTGCCCAGTTGTAGGTTTTTCTCAGATTAGAGATGTGTTGTGTTCACACGCAACGTTATAGGCGTGCGATTAGCGTGGTCAGGATCAGTAGGTAACCAATAACTAGACTTAAAAGCCGTCGCGTCGGGTCGGAGCGTGTCGGTGTCTAGTACTGACGGAGGTGTCGGGCCGGCCATGAGGTATAGCCCGGTGTGTGTGCGACACAGCACACAATACCACATCTCTACATCCGTTGTGGTAGTGAGTGTTGTTCCCTATTTCCCTGCTGCCCATCGGATAGCAGAGACTATTATAAAGCTTTTGTTCGTCGCGGCTAGGGGCGATTAAAGTTTATAACATAGCTTGCGAACAATGGGCATCACAGCAAATCATATTGAGTTGCCTATAGGTTGTTTTGCGTTGCGGCCTAGGTACATTCAGGCATACGACACCAAAAATTTATTGTACTTGGATCGGACCTCGAAAACTATTCTTGATACTTTTGTAAATTACGAGAGAGTAGAGTAGAGTAGAGACAAAACCAAATGACGGTGAAAAATATTCTACGACACTGGTATCATCGGACAAGTTGGTTACAGTAGATTATGTTCCTACCTAGAAAAGAAGAGAGATAGGGAAAAATTATATATGTATATATAATTTATATTAAATATATTATATATATAAAACATATATCATATAGATTTTTAATATTACGCCACCGTCTTTTATTACTGCTGCTTCGTGTCCATCCCAAGGTTGTCTGGAAGAGATCGCTCTCAGCGATAAGACCGCCCATTGTGCAACTAAGTTAAGTTTTATTTTCCTGTTTTTGTAAATTTGTTTTTTTTTTGGTGTGCAATAAAGTGTATTGTATTGTATTGTATTGTATTGTATTGTATTGTATTGTATTGTATAACATATTTGCACTACAACTGAATAACATTAAAGTGCTAACGCACTACTAAATAAATTACGCTGCACGTGAAAAGCTGAGCTGAAAAGTGCAGTTATTTGCACAGACCGGCCTTTTGTATGGCATTTGTAGACTAGAATAGATATATATGTGGCTTAGTCTTCTTAGATAAATTACTTGCTTATGTTCCAAACATCAATATTTTAACTACCTATGCTTTGATATTATCATAAAGTTGTATTTATAATATACTATATTATGTATCACAAGCTTTTTTCAAAATACTTATCCACACAAATACTAAGAAAACATTATTTTTAATGTAAAATTGCAATTAGATTTAATTCATTCCATAAAATTATGTTGAAGAAAATCAGAAACCTAGATAAATACTCATTTAATACATAATAGCATACAATGATGAAAAATGCTCAAATTACAAACAATTTTGGTACTACTTTTGTATGAGGAAATATAGCATGACATTTTGCTTTTTATAAAATCATCTGCTACGGTCACCTGTCTCAGATAATTTCACCATTATCTGCCATAGTAACATCTTCGAGCTGTAGAAAGTGCGAATTCACATGTAAATTGATCTACGTTAAAGTTTGATACTGTTGAAATTCTTGCGCTGCATAATTGTTTCCGTTCAAGACTTGGAAGTGGGTGCACTCTGCGTTACGTAGTTACGTAGTAGCGTAGGGCGTTCGTTCTGAACTGAGAGGCAGATACAAACACTTTGGAACTGAAAAAAAATCGTGAGCGCCGGTAAAGTGGAGTATTCATTAGATTGAACACAACATTAGTCTAGTGAGAGTGAACACGCCCGCCAAGGGTTCCGTATAGGTACTTTAGATAGTTGAAATTTGCACTAAGTGCATTTCTTTTGCCGTTATTATAAAAATAATAAAATTAAATAAGAAGAATGGCGATACTCGACCCAGCCCGAATAAAAATAAATAAGGGCCGTGTAGACATGTTATTACTACTGCCGGATTTATTATTTTTTTATAGATTTTTCTAACCATCATTTACCTGTTTTTGATATTGATTTCAGAATCCTTGATGTACTACTTATTATTTATTTTAAAAGGCCTGGGTAAAATGTACGGCGCCAAAAAAGTTGGCTCTGCAGATGTATGGAATCTTGCCATCCTTCAAAAGGACATACCAAGTTGAACTTCGGAGAGCGAAGTTGAATGCATTAATAAAATTGTATTAATTGACCGCGAGGCCGGTCTGGGCACTTGAGGAAGGACGCTCGCTCAGGGGAGCGAAAAAAATATGTTCTTCATAGACAGAGGTCTATGAAGAACATATTTTTTTCTTTACTTTTCGCGAAAATAGATTCACTATAAAAATTTGTACGATGTTACGATGTTACCTTTCTTGCGCAAGTCGACTCACTTGTCCGTTTTCAACATTATCAATTTTCCAAGAATTTTTGTGCTGCGAGACTATTTTCTTCAAATTTAATGGATTTTAGAGCGGCGGCGCGGCTCTAAGTGGGGCATAGTGTGCCAGTAGCTACGTATTTGCTACACATTTTTGAGCACGTTATCGACCTAGGTCACTTAAAATATTAACACATTCGACGCAGGGGAGCCACGACTTAGGGTCAACACAGTCACAGCCGCAGAGCGCGAAGCCCACGCCCTTTCTTATTATTGTTTGTTACAAATGTCTGTTTTTGTTAGTTAGTTGATGTTTTAGATTATTTATATTTGAGCATCCCAACTAATCCCAAAGACCCACGTCGTGAGTCAAATATAAATAGTAGTTAGCATCAAACGACAGAAGTGTGTAGATCTAAGTATTGGAGACGATGCTAGTTCAGTTCAGCTTCATTAATCCATAGTAGGCAACACTTGGTCATGTTAAATTTACTATAAAAACATTACAGAATAGGATATTGAGAAATAAATAGAGTAAGTACAATACTCTATAAAAATAAGATTATTATAAATAAATAAATAAATAATGCCGGACAATCCACACAGCATCATCTAGCCCCAAGCTAAGCAGAGCTTGTGTTATGTACTACATGACTTATATACATAATACAATATTATTACATATATTTATGATAGATATTTTTTATTATACATAAAAAACGACCAGAAAACCCTGAACAAATATCTATGTAGTGAGTTAGAGTGGAGTTTTAAGACAAACCAAAGTAAATTTTATTTACTAAATTCAAATACGGTATGTATTATACTTCTACAAATATTTTTAGAAGGGTGAAAACTCAAAAAGTTTCCCGGCTAAGACATTGTTCAACCACAACCACATACGTTAACCTCTCGCTGCGCGACGGTTCCCTGCCGCATTCATGTGGAGAGAGAAAAGTGTGAACGTGTGCAATGTGTAAACTAAGTTGATTATTTAATCATTATTTGAGATATTTTTTTAAATAATTCAATATTTTGACAATTTATCGCAATACATTTACTAAAATCTAATGTAAGTAACTACAAACATAAAAGCAGAGATATGTAGCTTTTGAAAAATTGTGATGTTCACACAAGAAATACAAAAAACAATAACAATTTACACATCTCATCATACAGATTACACAAGGTAGGGAAATCATTTATGGGCAATTGCGTTTGCTTCTATAATTAGCTTCCACCTGCAGCAACTGAGCTCCCTATTCGTAAATTTTAACAATACATAAAAGAAAATCTTGTCAAGAAAGCCTTTTACTTGATTAATGATTACATTAATGATGCTAATGCTTGGCCAGATGTCGCTCCATTCCACACCAACAATAGCATTTAAGAAATTGAATGTTGTGCTAAGCTTTAGATATATACCTATTTAAATAATTATTGACATAATATCTTAATCATATAAATCTTAGATTTAGATGACATTTTTCATTAGATTTAGTCAAACATGTATATGTATAAATAACATAAGTGAAATATGAAAACTAGTGGTTTTATAACACTTGTTCCACAAGTGGACAAAAAGTTTAATTGAAGAGAAAATCTTTTAACACCTTATTTATTATTTTATAATAATTAATTAATAATGAACTGAATGGAATTTGACTCGTCTAAGTGCTTATTTTGTAAGCCTAAAGAAATAAAGTTATAGAAATCTGAAGTCTATCTAATCTCTTAATCAGTCCGATGATGTGTGAAAAATATTTGAACTATTTACCTGCGCCTGCGTGTCTGGTGTCTTGTTTAAAACGAAGTAGGAAGCGAAGTGATCTGAGTCTAGTGTACCTAGTGGTAGGCTAGGCTTGTCTGACCAAGGTGTTGAAGTATAAGCGCGTGTAATGTGAGCATGGCTGCGACTGTGCGACCCGAGGAAATGTTAAGAGGATATGCTAAGCAAACTGTGAACTCCACGTCAAGTGGTGGGGTTACTACTAACTTAGAGAAAGTGTGTGTCCATGAGTGCGCGCGCGCACACTTGACACACTCTCTTCTGACCTCCGCCCGATGCTTTGTGTTGATCGTCATCGTGGTCATATTTTGTACCAGAACTGAACTTGTATATAAATGCGAAAGTTTGTGATAGTGAGAACATAATTGATAGGAAAGTTTCCATAACTACTGAACATAACACAACAAAATTGTTAACAAGAAAAACGTTTGTTTTTCTTTGCATTCGATTATTTTGGATATCATAAATCCTATATGTATAGAATGTATATTTAAAAATATAGGTACCTACATTACTGAGTAGTACTTCTTGTTCAACTCAGTTCAGCAAAATAAGCAAAGAAAATAACTAACTCGAGGTGCGGTATTTATTATTAAACGATGTTGTAACATAATATGTTATTAACGAGTATATTCCAAAGTGAGAGCGCAGTTTTATTGAAAAGGCTTAGGCTGGTATTCCGATGTAGGTAGGTATAGATACCTACTGTGACTAGGAAATTCCGATTTTCCCGAACTGATGCACACCTCTCCTGAATGAGAGTTCTTATATATATACATATATTAGCCACACACCTACAGGACCTACCTATGTACTGGCAGGATTTCAGACGACTCGAAACCGAATTGCAATATACGGAGAGTTTGCCTCTAGACAGACAGGTACCTGTTTGATATTGTATCAAGGGAGCGAACTTAGCCCGTCCCTTAGCCCCATTTAATTCTAAGCTCGGATAGAGACGAAGAATGTTTTTGAAAGCAAGAACGTTGTGGGCTTAAACAAACATGTCAACAAAACACACCTAGTTATTAAAAAAAAAACAAATCTTCGATTGCACACGCGCTTGCCGCCAGGGGACGATAAAAGAAGAAGCGCGCGTTCGGGTGCTCCAAAACGCCTACAAACGCCACGCCGTGCAACACTTTAGTGATTAACTCCTACAAAGCTTAGAATGAATGTGTCCTTGCTTGCAAACATCCGCTGCCCCGAAAATACCCTTTGCTATGAATTAAGTTATTTTAAATCAACTATTTCAATCAATACGCGGACACTCGGACTGTAGTTATAGTTTCGCTCCCCCAATACCGAAAATAATGAATACTCGAGATAATGTATATTCTATTTGTCGAACGGATGAACATAAATATTTCATTTTTGTATTTTTGTTATTTTTAACTTTGATTGTGAGGCTGGTTTGCTCGATCGTTTGTTCAATTAGCCGAAGCAATTTATTAAAAGTATATTTGTTTAGCACTCACGACGGTGGCGACAACTACAACCTGGATCTCTAATTCTTAATTCTATCATAAAAGACTATAAGTAAAGCCTTAGTTAAAATTTGAATGTAGGTAGTAAATGTGCCATATACATAATAACGTATTAGATAACTAAAATTATGGATTGTAATTTTTCAGCAAATGTAAAAATAAATCTTATATGATACTCTTCTAAAGTTATATTGTGTGAGAAGAAAGATAAAAGTAACTCGGAACTCTTTGATCAGCAGAGTGAGGCTCTTACAACAACCGTGTGTGCGTGTGGGTGCTGTGCCAACAACCGTGTGTGCGTGTGGGTGCCGCACCCGCCCCGGTCTTATGACTGATGGAATGATAATTCTAATTAAGCGGCTTTAAGTCCAATTTTTTATTTCAGGTTATTTATTTATAACATATGTACATCCGGTAAAATTGTGCATCCCTACATGCAGATTTGGCGAGGCCTTTGTGGTTGCAGATACCTACTATTGGGTAGGCATAGCGTATTATGTTACCTGCATGGATAATAGCTCCATTAAATATTATTTTACGAGCGATACACTGAGCTTTTGAGCCGACACGTTATCAGGTTGATAGCAAGTCGTCAGACCGATGCGATGGCATGGGTTGGGCTGCCCGCCTCAGGTCTATACCGACACAGCTAAAGGTCTCTATCTACTCATTAATTATTATTTTTTTAATTATTTTCATATAAACTTATAAAATAACAACCAATTAGAACGAAGTATGGTATTTTTAATTGTAATAATTGAGCTAACTGCAGACTGTTCCTCACAATCTATAGATAGCTCAACTGACTGATATCAATACCTGTCAGAGCCGTCCCGATGACGCCGGCTGCATTGCCTCGCCGCTGTATGGCAACGCTGATGAGCTGTGCCTGATACTGACCAGCTCTCGGGTCACACGTCACCTCGACTAGATGCTCAGGTAATTTATAAAAATCCGGAGATCATCTGTACCCCACGGACCTAGGGTCTCGACTCCAATGGGAACAAGCAAATGTGTAGGCTTCGGCGCGGCTTGCACATTAGAGCTCTCACGGATGTCCTCGGAAGATGGGAAAACGCAGGTGTGTCGACGCCTGTAGCGTCCCACACAATGAGCCTACCCAACCATCATGCGGCGAGTGTCGTACCTTTGGGGCTCTTCCCGTCATTACTCAGCAGACCATTCGGTTCGAGAATAGCTGATTGGTACTTTGGCGATAACAATTCAATTTATACGTCATATCATGAACGTATTTATTTATTTTCTGTTTATTACTAAACTAAAACCGACGACTTGTTGCTGAAATATTTAGTTGACTAAGTTTAGAAATAGTTCCTCATCAAGTGGGAATAAAACTCTTAGCTGACTCCCTAAGGTTCATTCTTGGGTAAAGAAAGACCCAAGCGATTGGCGAGCTAATCGAATAACACACATGCATTGATGGATAAAATTCTGTATTTATTCCAATAGCGAATTCACAATTTAAATTAGCACAGAGTAGGTATCAGTTTCCATTCGTAAGTGCTTTTCTGTGTTCGTTCGTTCGTCCGTCCGTTGGTAAGCTTCAATAGCTCACCGCACTTACTAAACTAACTACAGTTTTTTAATAAGAAGAAACCGCTTCGGTTTTTCATCAAACTAACCAAAGAAAATTATCGGAGAAGATGACGGGACTGCACTGTTTTAAATTAACGGGGTTTGCATGAGAAGGGAGAAACTTTAAATCTCGTCAATTTAAATTACGATAGGTACCCAAAGTACTCACTGCGTGCGCTGGCAGTTTTGTTTCGACCTCACAAGCCTGTCCTTTCGATCTCACTGTCTATTATCATTGTTAATAATTATCAGCTAATCAAGGACTAGAAAATGGCGAGTGGGATGCGTAATTAAATATTGGAAAGACTACGTTAGTAAAACCCTTTTTATTGAAGAAACTTCATGTTTGAGTTTTGCTATTAAAGCTGCGAAGTCGCCCGCTATCACTCTAATCACAGTAGGTCGGCTTAGCTTTCTGAGTGATAATAATAGAGCTTGAACGAAACCAACTACGCACATAAAATAAACACCTACCTACTAAAATAAGCACCGCCTCTGCTTGACTGAAAATATATACAGATATACTTTATTTCATGCTTCATTATTGCATTTCGATGAGCAAATGCTGTTACATTTTACATAGCATCATCTAGCCCTTAGCTAAGCAATGCTTGTTATCATAATCATAACACAACAAGCAAAATAGCAAGTGTCGCATTCATTCGTTTTCGTTGCTGGTTGCACCTATGCTGGTTGGTTAAACGTAGTGTTATTGTTTAACAATGTATGGACGTATACGTACTCTATCATACTAAGGCTCGCTTATTGAACGAGGGTGCAAGTCTATTGGTTTATTTACAGGAGACGGTTGCATAACTTTTAGCAAGCACTGCGCCTCCGGTGTCAAGGCGAATGAGAAGGTCATTGAGAAGATCATGAAGGAATCTCTTATGCTGGTCACCGTACTGAATCCTCACATAGGATATGATAAAGTGAGTCTTTCTTTTTTTTAATCATTAATTAGGAGTTAAAATTAAAATTTAATATAAATTTAATTAATTTTTTTTAGCCCGGGGCGTGGGGATTATATAATAATAACCATCTATGGCGCTCATTAGGGGAGGCCTATGTCCAGCAGTGGACTTATATAGGCTGACGATGATGATGATGATTAGGGATTTGTTCAATAAAGTGAGTATATCCCTACCTACTATCTAGGGGTCGCAATACCGGACCTCATTTCAAAAAACGGTTTTTCGATATTACTTTTTAATGACAACCGAGATTTTGGTAGTTTTGGTATTTTTTATTCGGTCTGATCCAGGTATTTTCGGTATTCTGGGTCCCGGTTTGCCTCCTACTGTTATGGCTGTTGTTTTATACAATGTGGTAGTCCATTGCCGCTTTCTGCCCTGCGCTGGCCCTGGGCCCCTATTCATTGAGTCTGGTAACTGCCCAACTAGCACACAAGCGGTATAAGAAGCTCTATAGTAGTCGTATAGAGGCGATTGATTACGGCATTGGCTCCATAGATAAGCTGTACAGTAGCCGTATAAACTGCTATACGGCCACTGTACCCCCAAAATAGGTTTTTATACAGGTATTAGTGCTAAAGTAGCGCTACAGTAGCGGTTATGGGGTTATAAGAGCCATACAAAGGCGCTTCAACAGCGGTCGTGTACGCTTATTGAGGTACAATGGCGCTTTAACAGCTGTTACAAGCGCTTATGACTAAAAATAACTTCTTGTAGCGCTTTTATACCGCTCTCATCGTATTTGGTCGCCACTGTGCGGCTAAAATATCGCTTATTGCGTAATTTTATACATTTTATTATTAATTTTAACTGTGATGAACAACGCTGATGTAAGACATTAAAAAAAATATCTAGAGTAAAAACCAAAAGGTATTATTGAATACCTATTCGTTTATATTGTGCAAGATATTACTGGGAGTATCCGTTTACTGTGAATAAGTATATATACGTAATTTCGCTTCAATTTTCATGCGCCCTCAAGATATTACATTTTAACATGAAAATACAATTTGAAATATAAGTGTGTGTGTAGTGCCAAAATGTGTTTAACTTTTTAAAGACATTTTAAGCTTCTTGATAGTTTAATTAAACTCATTTATGAACAAATAATGTCGTATATTACGGAATTATATTTATAATAATGCTATGATAAATGTTTTTTTAACCTCCAAAGTACAAATTAATCATAAGTAGTAATGGTGCCTGGTTATAGAGTTAATTCTCTCCGTTTTACCGCTTTAGGCTGTACAAAGGCGCCACTACTTTCTCTTGTAGACCTTAGAAGCGTACAGTTGTGGTATTTACGTGCTTTCAAACTCTTTTGGTCATAAATCAGCGCTTCAAGGTTCCATTTAAGAGCCTAACGCTCTGAAATTGACTATTGAATATAACTCGTCATAACTATTTTAGGGATCCGTCCGTGGAACTCAATACGTCGGTAATTTTTTTTAATAATGAAGAAATTTATTTTATATCTACCTAACCAAAAACATCTAGGTTGTTCTTTGAAAAAAATTCTAAAATTTATTTCTTATAGCGTTATTATAATGCTATAAGATAGGGTAACGTACGCGACCGCGTCAACACTGTGTCCGTAAACATTAATATTCTTTGGAGTTAATAACGTATAAACTGCTTTAAGTGTGAGTGCAACAAAACCACGAAAGTTTGTTGTCCTTGTGTTGGTGTCGGGTGTTGGTGTGGCGCGCTCTGAGCTTCTGATAATAGGTAATAAAACCTTTATCACGAATTACTTTTTTTTTTTTTCAATGTGAGGGTACCGCTGCATTATTCTGTCAGAACACGAACGATCTTTGTTGATCGTCGAATAGTATCCAGCGCCATCTGTGATCGAGTAGCAGAAAATTTTTTACACCTTACTAATCGCAGCATCTTAGTCGATTAAAGACTCTACAGCGGCTCCACTTCCTGAGAAATATCATTGGAAATATAAATAAAGCCCATTTACTCGGACCAGCGCTGTTTATGATCATTGATCAGTTTGGTACCTAGCATAATACAGCAAGTGCCATCTGTCTGCAAATAGCGGTACCCTGGTTGACCTGAGATTCCGCCGCCGCGCAACATTCGGAGAAGCTAGTTCGGAAATTCAAATTACTTCCAATTTCGACGTACCAGCGCCATCTATGGTCGAGTAGGTGTATGAATATTGCTCAGAGAAACTTTCTTGATCCAGGCAAGATGTCGAATAAATGTAAAGCATGCGGGAAATTTATCTCACCAACAGATGCCGTTAGTTGTGGAAAATGTAGAGGATTTTATCATAAGGGCTGCGTATCACTACCAGAATTATCAGCTGCGGCTAAGGGCTGGGTATGCCCCGAGTGCACTGTTAGGACACGAAAGGGCGACAACACGCCTGTGAGGCAAATTGTCGGCGCCCCTACTGCTAAAACCGAAACGCTGAAAACATCCGTGCTGATACAGAGTGGAAGTTCGCCCGCCACCCCGTGTGCAGAGGAAGTCCCTCCCTTGAATATCCATGAAGTGCACCGGGAGCTTGCTGAATGGATAACGGAGATGCGCGAGTTCAGGCGCGAAATGACTGAACTTCGGTCATCTATGCTGGGTATATCATCTAGAGTCGATCTTATTGAGCAAAGGTTGGAAAAGGTCGAACAAGAGCATCTAGCATCGTCCACGACTGAAGTCACAGACTTACGACGCAAGATCGCACTGCTGCAGCAAGATATAGATGAGCGGGATCAAGACAGCCTTTTGTCAGATTTGGAAATCGGACATCTTCCGGAAGAAAAAGGGGAAAACGTAGTACATACCATCACTATCCTTGCTGCTAAATTGGGAGTAGCTCTGGAGGAGCGTGACGTAGTGTTTGCCGAACGCGCCGGGGTTGCGCAGGTAACGGGCGCTGGCGGCGAAACACCGCGCCCGCGCCGAATCGTCGTGCGGCTCGCGCGCCGTTACCTGCGCGATCAGATGCTGAAAGCCGCCCGTGTTCGCCGCTCCCTCACTCTCGAGGATGGAGGCCGGGATCCCAGCGCCATCGCCGCTGCTACTACGCCGCCGCGTAGTCGTATTTTCATAAATGAGCGCCTTACCCGCTCTAATCGGCAGATCTTCCACCGGGTCCGGGAGGAGTGTCACAAGCATCAGTGGCGTTTCTCGTGGACCGCTAGGGGGAGGGTCTTTGCACGACAAGCCGAGGGCAAGGAACGGATCTTGTTCCGATCAATGGACGAAGTAAGACGGGTTTTTGGAACCGAACCAGTTTGATTGGCAAAACTCTACTAGTATAGTTAGTTACATTTATTCTAAGTTATTTAATACTGATTTATGCATTAAGTTTTATAGCAAACTAGATATAACTTACACCTACTACTCCGTGTACTCTATTATGCACCATTACAACACGTCATTTTATTTGAAATATCAGTCCTTATTTGATTCATACTTTTTTACAGCATTATTACTCGCTTATACAGTTGTCATTGAGCATAATTTGTTTTTCTGTTTTGTTTATTATCTTATCTGTTATATCTGTTATAGTATCTTAAGACTCTTGTTAACTTCTACTCTTTGTATACCATATTTTGATTGCTTTACGACAAGCTTGCAATATTTTGAGTTCTCATCAAATGCATATAATTATGAGTTAAATTATGGTTATTATATATTTATATTATATATAAAGAAATTAATCGTAGGGACCGCCTACAGGCCGCCTCGCTTGAATACTGATCTGTTCTTTGATGCTCTCACTGACTCTATAAATGCGTTTCCCAACTATGAAAATTTAATTTTATTAGGAGATTTCAACCTTAGCGATAACGGCAAACTGCTTAAGTTTCAAACATTTTTAGAATGTCTGGGTTTATCTCAATTGGTGAAAATGCCTACTCATTTCACTGCCACTACGGAGTCACTAATTGATGTTGTATGCTCTAATTTGCCTGTGACGAATATAGTTTATGACTCTGTTGGTCGATCAATTGGACACCACTTAATTGTATGTGAATTTAAAATTAAGCGCGCTAGAATTCCTAATCGATTCTTCACTCATAGGCCCCTTAACAATATTGTTACCGAGTTATTCAATAATGATTTGACTGCTATACAATGGAAATCTATATCCTCACTGAACAATGTAAATGACATGGTAGAGCAGTTCAATTATATTGTGCTCACCTTATTCGACCTTCATGCCCCTCTAAAAACTACTATTCTAAGGGACCGCGACTATCCGTGGATCACCTCTACCATAAAGGACATGATGAAACTCCGAGACGTAGCTCTCCGTAATTACCGTAGAACTAAATTAGACACAAAGAAATCATATTATAAAGAGCTAAAGGCAGAGGTAAATCGAGCATTGTATTTTGAAAAAGTTGCTTATTTTAACTTAAACATTAATGATAAAATCAAGCAGCCTAAAATCCTATGGAAAAATTTAAAAACTACCATTTTGCCACCTCAATCCAACGAACTCCCGTCTCAATTTAATGATCCAAATCTTATTAATTCCCATTTCATCGATGTTCCTGGGTCTCCCTGTACTGACATATCCTTACTTACCTATTTTGAGTACAATCGATACGGAGAGGCTATATTCCATATAAACACAATAAGTTGCGAACAGATTATGAAAATTATCACTTCGCTTAAATCGAACGCTGAAGGTACTGACAAAATTAATCTTAAAATGTTACTTTTGACTCTACCGGAAACTCTCGAAGTGATAACTTCAATCGTTAATAAGTCAATTACCACGTCAACTTTCCCCGACTCTTGGAAAACTCCTTCCGTTCTGCCGCTACCTAAAATTTCACAACCTGTAGTAATCAAAGATCTTCGTCCTATAAGTGTGCTACCTTGTATGTCGAAGATACTTGAAAAAGCAGTCAGTAATCAGTTAACCGATCATCTTGAAAATAATAAACTATTGCCTGACGCTCAATCAGGTTTTAGAAAAGGTCGTAGCACCACTACTGCCCTTTTAGATATTAGGTACTGATAACATTCTCAGTGCACAGGATGATGGATTAATAACCTTACTTGTTCTCCTCGACTTCTCACGAGCATTTGATTCTTTAAATATCGCCTTGCTATTATCTAAACTGAGCTACTTTGGCTTCAGTGCTGGCGCTGTCAGATGGTTTAATAGTTATTTGAGCGGGCGTCGTCAGCATGTTAAATTACCTAAGCTTGATGGCACCTCGAGTATCTCTGATGAAGTAGCAGTTGAGAGAGGCGTACCCCAAGGGACAATCCTAGGTCCTTTACTATTTATTATATACTCTGCAGATATTTCTAGATGCATAGAGTACTGCAAATATCATATTTACGCTGATGACGTCCAATTATATGGCCATATACCAAATATATGGCTATTGGTACAAAAAATAAGTTAGCGAAATTTATTCCTCCGGTTGATATTTTGCTGATGGGAGAGCCTGTTGAGAGAGTATATGAGGCACGTAACTTGGGTCTTTTGTTTGACTATAATCTAAGATTCGAGAAACATATCACGGATTCCGTTAGGTCATGTTTTTATAAACTTAAAATTCTTTATAATGTTAGACCTTATTTAAGTCAAGAACTACGTGTTCAGCTGGTAGAGTCACTCATACTTTCCAGGCTTAATTACGTGGACACTGTAACAGGGCCACGATTGCTGGGCCGTACGCAACGTCTGATTCAGAGAGTACAAAATGCGTGCGCACGCTTTTGTTTTAAAATTCCTCCCCGTACTCATGCCACCCCCTTTCTGAATCAGAACTATATGCTCCGTATGAAAGCGCGTCAGAAGTTCCATCTCGCCTGCTTACTTTTTGGTGTAATCAAGTACCGTACGCCTGGGTATTTATACGAAAGACTCTGTTGGATGTCCAAGACGCGATCTTTGCGGAAATGCTCGAAACAGTTATCGACACCTCGACATCACTCGGCAGCTTTTAGAGGCAGTTTCCGATACGCTTCCGCAAAGTGTTGGAACAATATCCCTCCTCCTATACGGGAACTTCAGTGTTTTGCAAATTTTAGGGTGAAACTAAAAAGGTTTATATTAGATCACCAGAAAAACACTGAGGATCTCAGAAATGAAATTTCATTGTTGTAGTGTATGCTCTACCTATTAGATCTCTCCCCGCCCCTCCTGCTCGGCAGGCTGATTACCTATCTCGCGACAGGTTTGCAACAGGCGTAAATCTCGCGATCACTGCTGTCAAACGTCAATTTGGTATTACCTAACAGCAGCTACAACAAAAATAGCAATCGAGCACTAGCTCTCCCTCTGCTGGACAATCGGTGAACTAAAATGTGCATTCTGATCGCATTCTTAGTACAATTTGGTATTACTTAAGCTCTCTTGACAGCAGTACGACAGCGGTAACAAAGCAATTTGAACTGTCAATTAACAACAACCCCAGCACCTGTTGTTTAGCGATTGCTTACTGGTTGTTTGAGCTGAGAAAATAATTTTATGAAGTGAAAGTGCCTGTGTGAGCTCAAGAAAATTATAAAATCCCTAAAGCATTACGTGAAACGCTCTGATTTTACGGTGGAACGATAAAAATCTGAGTAAATATTTGTATTTATTATTTGTTTGTACTTTGATTTAATACTCCTCTAAACCCTCTGAAATGTGTACAAATATCAAAATTAATTAGTGTTTGTTGTAGTTTCAAGATATGGCACGCGCTGTCTTACTCCTAGAGGCACTTGATGGCGAAGATAGAAGAAATGAACTACTTGAGAGGGCTGGATTACGGCGAAATCTCAGAGATCAAGCTAATCCTTTGACTTTGTCAGATACTGAGTTTAGAGCCCACTATAGGCTCTCTAAAGAGTTATTCTCGCAACCGTGCCAAGAACTTAAACCCTGCCTGCAAAGCGAAGACAAACAATAATGAGCTTGGAATGCAAGGTGTCAATAGGTATCTATCTTCAAGTTAAATTCATTTTCTATTCAAGTCAATAGGAACCTTGTCCTTAGTACATAGTTACTAAAAGGTTTTTTATTACAGGTTGTAACAGCACTCTCATATTATGCCACTGGATCATACCAAAAACCAGTTGGCATGACCTTTCTTCATGGCTTGAGTCAACCTAGCATTTCAAATGCTGTGAAAGAAGTCACCAAATCATTGAATATTATTAGCATTTTGCAGAAACATTAAACTGAGAAACATTATACAAATGTCCACTGCAAAGTCAGGAACACTGTGAACGGTGCATAGGAGTATTCAAGGCCCATTGTCGTTGCTTGCTGGTTCATAGAGTGCTGCATTATGATGACCAACACACTGTGGCAGTCATTATAAATGCATGCTGTGTCCTACATAACATGGCCAATAGAGATAGACTTCCAGTACCTGAGCTGACACCCAAGCTGAAAGAAATCAGCAAGAAACCACAAAGGGATCAAGTTGAAGACCAGAATGAATCCCAGATGCTACAAAATGGCCACCAACAACTATCCATCATTGTTCAAAGGTTGTGGAATAACAAACTTAGCTTAATTATTTTCATAATTGTATTTATTGCATTTATTATTATTGAACTATACCACCAGAGAGACTACTGACTGCTGAGATCATTGCTTTCAAAGATTTTTACTACACTAGTTTGTCCCATAAAGTTGTGGCTCTTCATGTCTTCTTCATTTTAATAAATGAGGGTTTAATATTTAGCCCACAAATATACTCACACCAAAATGTAATTTCAGCATCATCGTTAGTTAGTTTTACCTGAATAAAAAGTAGCCCTATTCCTAAAACTATACTTGTGGAAAATTTATAATATTGCTTGATTGATGTGGATCAGTTGAGCTAATGAGAAATACTAATTCTAATTTATTGCTCGTTTTTGATTGTAATTTTCTTTGTGGAAATGTAGGTGATATGGTAACAAAATTCAACACTATGATAAAGACATCAGCCATAGGCTGCTTGTCCATTAACAAATAAATAAATAATAATACTAATGTACCTATATAAGTAGTGTAGTGTGTTATACATATATGTGATTCTTAGTAAATAAATGTATTTCTAATGTTTGTACCTACTGTGTCTATTAATGTAAAATATAATATTAGGCAAGCAAAAAACCTCGTTAATTTATTTTTTAAATATTTGAATAAATTTATGGAGCATCATAGTGTGCTCCTATTCCTTAAACTCTATGTATTTGTGCAAAATTTATAATATTACTGATACGAGTATGAATCAGTCTAGCAAAGCAATCTGTAAATACTAATTCTAATTTATTTCTATTTTTAATTGTAATTTTATGTGGAAAAGTACCTATGTAGGTAATAGTAATGATACTGGCTATGTAGGTACATAAGTAGTATAGTTCTATGTGATTCTTAGTAAATAAATGTATGTCTAATGTAAAATGTTTGTACCTACTGTGTCTATTTAGGTATGTAAAATATAATATTAGGCAAGTAAAAAACATGTTTTATTTTATTGACATTATATCAAGTAATTTATTGAGCATCACAGTATGCTCATGCAGCGCCTGTGCGACAGAGAGAGATGCCTCCGCTTGCAGGCGCGCGGCTTCGGCTTGCGTCCGCGCAGCCTCAGCCGTTCTAGCGGTGGCATCAGCAAGCTTGCTCTCTGCATCGGCTCTTCTCTGCTCCAAATCAACCACCCACAGTGGTCTAACTCTTTGGTCTGTAAAATGTCAAAATAATTTAGGACAGCTTGAGACAACAAGTCATTTTCATAAGAAAACATTACAATCATCATCAGCCTATGTTAGTCCACTGTTGGACATAGGCCTCCCCTAATGAGCGCCATAGCGCCCTGTCTTCGGCTTGACGCATCCAGCATCTGCCAGCAGTCTTTCGCAGATCGTCATCCCACCTGGCCGAAGGGCGTCCTACACTACGTTTACCGAGTCGCGGTCTCCACTCAAGAACACGTTTACCCCAGCGGTTATCGGTTCTTCGCGAAATATGGCCGGCCCACTGCCACTTCAGCTGGCTAATTCTCTGAGCTATGTCGATGACTTTAGTTCTCTGTCGGATGAATTCGTTACGAATCCTATCCTTCAGAGAAACTCCGAGCATAGCTCTTTCCATAGCGCGCTGAGCGACTTTGAACTGGTGGACCAACCCTATCGTGAGTGTCCACGTCTCAGCTCCGTAGGTCATAACTGGTAGGACGCACTGATTAAAAACTTTCGTTTTCAAACATTGCGGTATGGATGACGAGAAGACTCGACGTAGTTTTCCGAACGCTGCCCAGCCTAGCTGGATCCTCCTCTTGGCTTCCTTCTCGAAATTGTTTTTACCCAACTGCAAAATCTGCCCGAGGTAAGTGTACTCAGAAACAATTTCGAGAAGGTGGCCATGTACGATCACCGGTCTTGGATCAATGTGGGCATTGATCATGACTTTGGTTTTATCCAAATTCATGCCAAGACCGATACATCGGGAGGCTGAAGCTAGACTGTCCAGCATCCGGTTCAGCTCCTCTAGCGACTCCACCATTAAGACTATGTCATCAGCGAATCGCAGGTGTGAGATGTACTCGCCGTTTATGTTGATGCCCTTGTCTTTCCAGTCCAGCGTCTTAAACATATCTTCCAACGCGCTCGTGAACAGTTTCGGGGATATGACATCCCCCTGCCTCACTCCTCTGCGCAGTTGGATCGGTTTAGTCTGCTGGTCCTGTACTCGGACACTCATCGTAGCGGCTTCGTAGAGACATCTCAGCACCTCGATATAACGATAGTCTACTTGGCATCGCTGTAAAGATTGTAGAACAGCCCAGGTTTCAACGGAGTCAAAGGCCTTCTCATAGTCCACAAAAGCCAGACACAGGGGCTGATTATACTCTTCGGACTTCTGTATAATCTGCCTCACTGTGTGAATGTGGTCTATGGTACCATATCCTCCGCGAAACCCAGCCTGCTCCGGTGGCTGAAACTCGTCGAGTCTCCTGGCGAGACGGTTCGATACTAACTCCCACTCCACGCCTTTGGAGTTCTCCCACTGTGAAGGACGGCGTTGAAGAGGCTCTGTAACTCCTGTATAACAGGGTATCCTCCAGCTTTCAAAAGCTCTGATGTTATTCCGTCCTCACCGGGGGCTTTTCCATTTTTAAGCTGCCTCAGAGCTAACACGATCTCGTCTTGACTGATGTCTGGCAGTTCGTCGGTATAGTGGCGTATCAAGGTGGCTCTAGAATCGTGGTCGTCTCGTTGGGAACGGGGAGCATGTGCAGCGTATAAACGGCCATAAAAGTCCTCTATCTCGGCCGATATCTCCGGCTTCGACAATACGGTCCTTCCGTCGTGCGTTGTAAGCTTCGTCAAGTGAATACTTTGGACCCTCGGTTTCGCTCTATCGCCTCTTCAATGAGGCGTACATTGGAGCTCCGAAGGTCGCGCCGTACCATCTTCGCAATTCGCTTGTTCAGGTCTGACCTTTCTGACGAAGTCGCTTGGGTGGTTTCCCGTCTTTTCGTCACCAGCCCAAGAGTCTCATCCGAGAGTTTGGACTTCTTACCAGTACGCTGCTTTTTGCAAAACTTGATGCCCTCGTCCCTCAGCGTTTCTACTAGATTGTGTAGGGTCTCGTCAGCGTCATCAGTGGGTTCCAAGGCAGCGAATCTATCCCCGAGAAGCTGCTGAAACTTCTCGGTGCCCGCCATGATTTGGATTGGGTTCGGTCGGAGCGTGGACTTCATCAGACGGTTTCTTTCAAGCTTCAAATTTATATTCAGAGAGCCTCGAAGGAGTCGGTGATCAGATCCGGTATTGAACCTGTTGATCACTGAGACATCTCTGAATATATGCTTGCTATCCGTCATGATGAAGTCGATCTCATTTTTAGTCACAGAATCGGGACTCCGCCATGTCCACTTCCTTTGGGGCTGTTTCTTAAAGAAAGAGTTCATTAAGAACAGCCCCTCTTTCTCCAGGAAGTTGACGAGCATTTGTCCCCTGTGATTTCGAACTCCAAAACCATGTGGGCCTATTCGGGATTCACTGCCAGTCTGGGTGACCTTGCCGTTAAAGTCCCCCATAACAACGTTGAAGTGAGCCTTGGTGGTGTGATGTAAGGCTTTGGATATGTCTTCGTACATATCCTCCACTTCATCATCCAAGTGTGCCGAGGTCGGTGCGTAGACCTGAATGACCTTCAAGCTGTAGCGCTTAGACAGCCGAAGGATCAGGTACGCAACCCTGGTCGACACACTGGAGATTTCTTCGACGTTGTTAGAGAGGGCCTTATTGACGAGGAAACCTACGCCACCCTGGGATGTTTTATCACCCTCGCGAAAGTAGAGAAGATGGCCCGAGTCTAGGGTTACGGTGTCCTCCCCCTCTCTACGGACTTCACATAACCCTAGAACATGCCATTTAATGTTCTCTAGCTCCACTTCCAACTGCGCTAGATGGTGATCAAGCCTCAGAGTGCGTCCGTTAAACGTTGCCAGGGTCAGTGTGTGTGGGGTGTGGTAGCCTAATGTAGCCCGGAGATTCCTAGCACCCACTGCCCCGCCGTTACCGTGGCCGCTACCATGGCCAGGAATAGCGAGGCGGCCGGGAACTGGGGGCCATTTTGTGGCGGTTCTTGTCATTGGGGGGGTATTGCCCATAATCCCCACGCTGGGCATGCGGGTTGGGTTTTAGGAACCAATCAAAATAGGCAAACAAATCTTCTATTTGCGGCCCTATTTTTTGCCTTAAACTTCAAGTCCGCTCAGTATAAAGAATAAGAAGAAAACCGTTATTGCACCTCAGCTAACCCAAGCATGATATCTAGATGTAAAACAAGATTTCATACATAAAAGCTATCGTAGTTTGATGAATTCATTATGAATGTAGTTGTTAACCCGCTTACATTCATAATGAAGATTTCATACACGTTTCCACCGCTGCCCATTTTTTACCTCCGCCGTGAGCGTTTACCATGGTGGCGATTTCGTTCCACTCACGCACGATCTATGGTCTCCTTTGACCTCGCACCCAAGCCAACGCCTTGGCAAGGCTGGAGTGCATCATCAGGTGCTGCAGCAACTTTTCTAACTGGGCGACTGAAACTCGATGTTCCACTGAAATAACAAGAAGATGTTAGAGACAAAAACAAGACTAAGTGCTTATTATTTATAATAAGAACTGATTGATAACTTACTTTACAATGCAAATACCACGGAGTGCACGCAAAATCGTCAAAAACCACTTAAAATCTTACAAAAAATTTGCAAACGTCGAAGCATTATAAACAACAACAAACAAATCAAGAGATCAAGAAAGACGCACAGAATATAAATTTTACCACAGATACCAATAAAAACTGCAATTATTTGTTTCCACCTATTGCTGCTCTTTTGCTAGTGGCGCTAGTGTTCACGGGTAAAGTGCATTCAGCGACAAGCGGGCAATAGGCGGGCGACAGGCTTCCGTAATACGGTTTCTTGTAACAATTTGCAACCGATCGCGGAGCGGTCGCTGTCGCGCTGCTGTCGCTGTTGCTACTGCAAAGTTTTAGGTAATAGCTCTGCGGGTCACTTATCTGCTTTATTAATTATTAATTATAATATTTTGAGAACACGGGGTTATGTTGTTATTTTATGTAAGTACCTACTTGTAAATTAGTGTTTGTTTGTTTGTTTGTTCGTTCTGTTGTCTGCCTCTGTAATCAATAATCATACCCATTCCTTCAAAATGAATGCCTGGTGTTGTGATGAACTTAGTTTTATGTGATACTGTATATCGTAAAATATTAAATTAGGTACTATGTAGAGCTAATTATGAATCAAACTGTAAGAATTTCCTTTCTTTATGATAAATTTTAAATGCGGTCGTGTACGTGACGCAACACACTGGCTGCGACGGATGATCAGCGTTGTAGTAGCTACATACAGCTACACAACACATGCTGAGTCGTACACCATTTTGTAGCTTAAGTTTAAATTATTTACTTTATAACTTTATAGCATTATATAGTATTGTATGGTTATTTTTATGATGTTGGTTTTTTAACTAATTAAGTTATGTAGTATTTATGTCATAGTTTTAGTAATAGCTACAAATAAAGTTTTTCTTATTCTTATTCTTATTCTATAAGAAACTCTTATACCGGCTTTTACCGTACAAGTACTCAACAATCCCCAATTGTAAGAGAAGAGAAAGTTAAATAGAGTTATAGTACTCTGCTGTGAATATGACGCTACAATAGTTGTAATCGACGCTATTACAGATCTTAAGAATCTATAGAAAGCCTCTTTACCACTTAAAGTGTTTCAAAAGAAACTTATAACACCTTCCAAACACTCACACCTTCAAAAGTCCTCTTATAGATCTTCTTGTGCTATAAAAGATGTTTATAACTCTGACTTACCTCTGAAGCCCGTACAATAGCGCTACAAGACGTCACTGTAACTGTTTTAGGATTATGATTACTATTGTAGAGCTACTATACCACCTTCCTGTAGAATGACTTTATAATACGATACTGTACAGCCTAAGGATAAATAAGAAGCCCTTAAACAGCTGCTATAACGCAAAATTGCTGTACAAAGTCTGTTTATGCAGCTTCTGTGCTAGTTGGGTGTGGTGGCCGAGATTTGGCTAGGAGAGCTTTATCATCAGTGAGATGATTGGTTAGCAGAATTGATCCCGTTATCATCCTCGTTAGGCCAGTGGGTACCTACATATTTTTTGTTAGGGGTTACTAAACCAAACGAAAATACTTTACTACAATGGTACTTATCTTCGGAGAAGTAACAGTACAACACTAGAAGTAGATGACTAAATACGGGCAGCCTTTATCCATTATTTTATTCGTCTATCGTCCGATTCGAAGGCACCCTCTCACTGGAACGTAATACAGCAGGCCTCCAGCCTTGCGTGATTCCGCACTCATATTTTGTCTGGTACGTTTAGTTGAATGCGACAAGGTGCTAAAGTGTAGTTAGGTAAGTAGCTAAGCTACTCGTCTTAGTGAATCCGATTGCGGTGGAACAGTGGTATTGAGCCGGGACAGGCTTCTGCCTGGCGGAGTGTCTGCAGAGACGATTATCTTGCGGACACGTTGTAAGGGCGAGGGTGTGATCTCTCGAGGGGAGTGGGGCGGACGACTGGTTTCATAAACACTATTCTTATTTTTTTTTATTTTGGGATGGAAAATATTATGGGGCACTAGGCAGCGACGCTAAGCGACGTGAAGCTACGCTTCGTAAGGGCGGTAACACAGACCTGAATTTCGGTCTGGGTCATTCATCACACTAGTCAGTCGAAGGTGAAAGCAAGTGGCGGTGTGGCTCTCGTTCCAGAAGTCTTGGTCGCCTCTTTCTCCGGCCGGGAGGTTTTAAGTTAAAGACTATGTTTGTGGGACTCTCCTGAAGCGGGTATCGAACTCGTGCCGCGCCGCCATGCCACAGAGGTCGTCGCGGCACACTTTTTTGTAAGTAATTCTTTGTTACATTTATGAAGATGTTGTTGAAACATATTTTATTATATATATTTATAAATATTAACACCTTTTTCCCTTGGACACCACGGATCACACCAAATTGACCAATTCTTTTATGTTTGTTATTATCGGTAGAAGTTGGTATATTATATAAGTATGGATATTATCTTTGAAAAAACATAAAAAGTACCCAAACATACTTATTGACCGCAACGCCGCCGCAGTGCGCAGCTAGATTTTTTATACATTTTTCTTTTTGTGATATATACATACATGCATCGGTTTTTGTCGTGAAATGCCTGTACCTATTGCCGTGGCTATTCAGGCGTTAATATGATGCTCTTTATATATATTAAAATCTACATTTTCAATTGAAAACCAGAATTATTTCTGGTTGAGATTTTTTGTGCTGGTGTTGCAAGTTATAAGTTTCTTTGGTTTTATACAGTACCTACCTGATACCTATACCTTGTACCTACCTATGTTAATTTTTAAGTAATATTCTTTAAAACAGTATCAATGTAAATTGTATAAATTCTTGTAGGCCCTCTTGTTTTACCACTGTGCGGGGTTCGATGCAACAATTTTTTATTGTAACTAATTGAAAATACATTTGTTATTGAATCACTTTATCTACCTCCGCTTACGCAGTTGCCCACCAAAGACGCAGCCGCAGTCTGTCTTACAGTGTTTCAGTGTAACATGATGACAAGACAATTAGACGGCGGCGGCGCGGCGCGGCGGCGGCGGCCTGCGAGGAGGTAACGGCAGGAACGTAGTGATGGTCCTCTTCGCTTATTATTTAATTGTCTTAATATAGTAATATCATATACATATCTATAGTTATACTAATCTTAAAATTCTATTGTTTGTTTGGATTGAATAGGGTCCGAAACAACTGTACTGATTTGAGAAACTCTTTCACCATTAAATACTATATTATTGCTGATGAACAAAGGCTACCTATAGAATAAAGGTAGGGAAATTTCAATAATGTTAACGTAACCCAACCTTTGTGAGTGTGTACAATATATAATTTTTGAAATTCTTGCTTCCCGTGCGAAGCCGGGGGCGTTCCGCTAGTATTGTTATATATGGATATACATCTCATTATATCCAGGGAACAATGACAGACAAGTAGGTACAAGCTAGGCGCCGTGTCGCTTCTCACGTGAATAGGGTTACCATATGGAAAAATGAAAATTCCGGAGATTAAGCTTGATTTGTATTGGAAATTCCTGAGATTTAGTCGTAATTTCAATTAAAACGTAATGGAACTCTACAACCTATATTTACCACATACACACATACACACAAGTGCAACGCACTCACACGACGATACCTACTCCCCCCGCGCACCGCGACGCGCCCCACCTCCCGCCGCCCCTCAGTCAGTTCGGATACGAGTTAAAAGTTTTATATTAATAATTTTTGATAAACTTATAAGAGTAAGGTATAAATACCTAACTAAAAAAGGCTGGCTATGTCTTGTTCGAGTAAACTCACCGGTAAACGTTTACCTTTGAAATCATACAATTGGTCAGAGAGACTACCTAATGCGTTTGCGGTGCCTTCGGTCAGACTTTTACTGGAAAGTTTACACGAACGAACTAGACAAGCCTGCCTTAGTGTTGATTTTATTTGTAATTTGTAATTTTAGTTAGTGTTTCATCTCTTAGTTTTTAATAAAAATAAAATGATATGCTCGGTTTTATTGAAAATTCCTGAATTCCGGAGATCTTAGGACAATTCCGGAGTTTCGGAGATTGGTCTAAAAGTCCGGAGATCTCAGGACAATTCCGGAGATATGGTAACCCTACACGTGACCTACTAATCACATCAATATCACTTATACATAACATTTATTAGAAAATCAGTCCAAAATACAAAAGTAAAATGGTAACTTTATTGAAAAGGCTTGTTATTATATAGCAATAACATTAGTACCCATGGTTAATACATTCTATTTGCGTTTTTCACGTTTACACTTTCACTTCTAAACAAAATACGATGTTGTTGTCAACTGACGTCTGTCTTTTTTTCGCGCGCACTTCTCTCGCTTCCTCTTCGCGTAGGCGCTTGACGTTGACAAGTGACAGCTCAAATGCTTTTTATTCACAGAAAAGCGTCTCCTATTCTTAGTGTTGCCAACAGTCGGCATTCTGACGTTTCAGGACTGTCCTCAGTCCTGGTCGGGACTGTCCTCAGTCCTGGTCGGGGCTGTCTCAGTCCTGGTCAGGACTGTCCTCAGTCCTGGTCGCTCGGCCATTAGATAGATACTACATGTATGTCCCCATGCATGTTTCGCTACAAAAACAAATATTATATGATTAAAGTGATAACTAGAGAAGTGTTATCTTCGCGACTTATGCATTACTAGCTGACCCGCTCGCAATTTCATTTGCGTGGACTTTAGGGTAAAATTTCTTGACGAAATCAGCTAATACCCTATTTTAAGAGTCGGAAATTGAAACCCGCTTTTAATATCATGTATAAGCCCATTATAATGAGTTTTTTTTAAAATAATCATTTACTGTATTTTTTATAGAGAATCTAATGACACGGTGGACATTCTACTATAGCCCAATTTGTTTGTAAACCTAATCCTATTTTATTTCAATATATCTACAGATTGGCTTTCTGAGATGGGATTGGATTGCAAAATCAGAAGCCATGCGGCTAACAGTCGTGAAAGGAGTCACGGACAAAGTTAAAAAAAAATATTACGAATTTATATTTTATCGAGGAAAAAACACCATTGAATTAAAGTACTATAAATAAATTACCTGAATCTAAGTAGAGTGAGTATTCAAACATTTAAATAATAACCTTTTCTTTTGATTATTAATTATGCATTTCTTTTCAAAGAATGATCCTTATGAACTTACAAAAAACCTGAATAACTTCAAAACCTATTTTATGTTGAAAAACCATTAAACACATATGTTCAATAAATTGATATTTTAAGTATTATCAGCAAGTTTCTAGGTAGTTTCGACACTGGATAAAAAGTCACATAAGTTAAAAAGTCCTTAAAAACTTATTATGTATTATTGTCCTTATTAAAAGACTAAAAAAAAGAAAACTTCGGAACTCTTGTTTTTAATCATTGTTTTTACAGTATATTTTTGAAACGAAAAGTCATTAATACCCTTACCTTTTGTATAGGTACTTATTGAGTAACTTTTATGAAAAGCTCTGAAATACGTGTTCCTTTTTTTGTAAACTAAACAGTAAACTATACGCCATATTAAAAAGTTATTCAATACGGAGCCAAACTATAAATCTCAAACTTGAATAACCCGTTTTACCCCATTTTCAGGCATATTTTGATAAATCCAGAAATAAGTATTATATATTTTTATTAATTTTGTTTCAAGCTGATTGGGAGAAAAGTTAAAAATTCCAAAAAATCTTAGGTGAGACTTCTTTTTATACTTTTAACGTAATTTTAATGAAAAATTCTGATTTACCAATTTTTATTTATTGTACTTGGTATTATGTATACCTATTTGAAATTTTATGTCGTTACCATCCTTCATTAAAAAGTTAAAAACATTTCAATATGGAGCAAACTACAAATCACTCAAACTTAAATCACCTCTGTCAACCCATTTTCAGGAATGTTTGTGAAAATCCTGAAATACATATTATTAATTTTTTTGTTTTTTTTAGGACATGCAAAAGTAATAAGTACGTAGTACTTAAAATGATTTAGACATTTGAATACGGAGCCAAACTACGAATCTCAAACTTGAATAACCGTTTTAATCCCATTTTCAGGATTATTTAGAAAAATCCTAAAATACGTATTCAATATTTTTGTTTGTGTAGTTTTCTCTGTAAATTCTAAGCCAATAGCGTCAATGGTTGATAAATTTCACCACAATAACCTCAATAGTTCTACTTCCTTTTTAAACTTATATAGTAACATTTTTGAAAAATCCTGAAACACGTGGTTTGATGTATAGTTTTTTCAATACATACTGAAAGTTTCAAGTCATTAGTATGCTATATCAAAAAGTTATAGACATTTCAATATGGAGCCAAAATACGAACCTCAAACTTGAATGACCCATTTCACCCTATTTTCAGGAATATTTTGAAAAATGCTGAAACATTTGTGGCGAAGCCACAACTTACCTTTTATTATTTATATACTAAATATACAGCTATATTATATACCTACGTTTCTATGTAAATATTATAGATACAAAATATATATAAATATTTATCACACGCTACAAACTAACATAAACATGCACAACATCACAATAAACTTACCTTACTCGCACTTACCCGAAGAATCTTCGGTTGGTCGTCGCCGCTATCTCCGTGTCGTGTCGGATCGACTCAAGAGACCCCGCACTCCAGAGAACAAAGGAATTGCCTGCGTAAGCTACTCACAGCGCGCGGCCGGTCGCCCTCGACGCACGCGCCGCCGCCAGTCAGACGCTCACCTCTGCACCGGACGCACGCTCGCCTTACCTCTGACTTCCGATCGCGACCTCCCATTGTTCATGTAAATCGTTATCAGTTTCAAGTTTGAATAAACTGTAAAGTGCACCCTGCTGTTTCACTGGAGAAGACCCCGTAATAGCAGGATTCACCCCCTTCATGCCTACACTGGTGACCCCCGACATTGGATACATACCTTCCACGGATTCACACTGGTACCCGGATCATACAAGGAACAGCGTAAAAACCAAACCGTAAGCTAGTGAAATATAAAGTATTTTCTGGAATGTCTCAAGACAAAGCCTCGGCAAACACATCAAGCCAAGATGGCGGTTCCGGTGAAAAGACATTTACACCATCCGACATTTTCCGAGTCGGAGTACGACTTCCGCCCTTCTGGCCTGAAGAGCCCGCCGTTTGGTTTGCCCAAGTAGAAGGAAGTTTCGCACTCTCCGGCGTCAGGGACGACGAAACAAAATACAATTACGTCAGCGCCCAATTAGAACACCGCTACGCTGCCGAAGTGAAAGATATTTTGGTCAATCCGCCGGCCAAAGGCAAATACGACATGCTGAAGAGCGAGCTTATTAAGCGATTATCTGCATCCAGGGAGAAAGAACTTACCCAGCTACTGATGCACGAAGAGTTAGGCGACAGGCGCCCGTCAGCATTCCTCCGTCATCTTCAGCACCTAGCAGGCCCGAGCATCCCCGACGACTTTATCAAGACAGTTTGGACAAGCCGCTTACCTGGCAACATCCAGATCGTGGTCGCGTCACAGGCTGAGGCATCACTGCGCGCACTCGCCGATCTCGCCGACAAGATCCATGACCTCGTTCCAGGAGCCCCGCAGGTAGCATCTACGGACGCAGTGCCAGGTTCGTTGATAGAAAAACTTTCCAAGGAAGTTGCCGAGCTTAGCCGCCAGGTGGCAGCACTCTCGACAGGATCTAGATCCCGTTCCCGAAGCAGAGGACGTAGCGACCGACGCAACACACGATCAGCATCGAACTACAAGAAGTTCCCAAATTGTATTTACCATCACAGATACGGTGACCAAGCACGCAGATGCTTGAAACCGTGTGACTACAAACAAGGTGCGGGAAAAGCCAACGGCAGTCATTAATAGCGACGCATGATTGCCCGAGTTCAACAGGTCGCTTGTTCATCACGGACAAAAGGACAAGGATGCAGTTTCTGGTCGACACAGGGAGCGACATCTGTGTCTTTCCTCGCTCCGCCCTGAAGCAACGGCGACCACGAACCACAGAGTTTAACTTGTTTGCAGCGAACGGAACACCCATTGCAGTCTACGGTTTCAAGCAGATGGAGCTCGACCTTGGACTCCGTCGCGCATTCACCTGGCGATTCACAGTCGCCGACGTCACAAAGGCGATCATCGGCGTCGACTTCTTATCTTTCTACAATTTAATGGTAGACTGCCGTAACAAACGCCTAATCGACGAGAAAACTACTCTGTCAGCCTGCGCAGCGCCTGTACCCTCATCTGACGCTATATCCTCGGTAAAGACGACGACAGGGGAGTCAGTATACTTGGACCTTCTCCGGCACTTCCCTGAAATAACACGTCCCGCAGGAACACATCGGGTAACACATCATAACACGGTCCATCACATAAGGACCACAGAAGGACCGCCCGTCTACTGCACACCGAGAAGGCTCGCGCCAGACAAGCTAAAAATAGCGAAACAGGAGTTTGAGGAAATGCTCAAGAATGGGACGGCCAGACCATCAGAGAGCCCATGGTCATCCCCATTACACCTCGCTCCGAAAAAAGACAACGGATGGAGACCATGTGGTGATTACCGGATGCTAAACGCCCGCACAATCCCCGACCGATACCCAATCCGCCATATTCAGGATTTTACACAAAGCATCACTGGTTGCAAGATATTTTCTACAATAGACCTCGTAAAGGCATACAACCAGATACCTGTGAATCCTGAAGATATCCCTAAGACGGCCATCACTACTCCTTTCGGTATGTTCGAATTTCCGTACATGACGTTCGGACTTCGCAACGCTGGACAGACGTTCCAGCGGTTCGTGGACGAGATGACGAGGGACCTGGACTTCTGCTATTCATACCTAGATGACTTTTTGATATTTTCTTCTGATGAAGAGACTCATCTACGTCACCTGCATCTCATCTTCACGCGGCTCAAGCGATACGGAATGGTAGTAAACACATCTAAATGCGTCTTCGGCGCAGAAAAGGTGACCTTCCTCGGCTGCACTGTATCACCTGCCGGCATCAAGCCCCTAGACAGCAAGATACAAGCCATAAAGGATTTTCCTACACCGAAGACCGTGAAGGAGCTAAGAAGATTCCTTGGTATGCTAAATTTTTACCGTAGGTTCATCCGAGACGCTGCCAAGTCCCAAGCTCCGCTTCATAACCTGCTGACTGGATCCGCGAAAGGCTCACATCCTGTAGACATCACAGGACAAGCATTAGAAGCGTTCAACGACTGCAAGGACAGCCTGTGCCATGCGACGCTCCTAGCTCATCCAGACGCGGACGCAAAACTCGCGCTCGTCACGGACGCATCGGACTTAGCCATCGGGGCCGTGCTGCAGCAGCTCAGAGATGGACATTGGGAACCCCTCGCATTCTTCAGTCGGAAGTTGAGTCCAGCACAACGAAAGTACTCATCATACGACCGAGAACTGCTCGCGATATATGACGCAATAAGGTACTTTCGACATCTCGTGGAAGCCAGACACTTTACTGTGTTCACAGATCACAAGCCAATCTGCTTCGCGTTCCACGGACACAAAGAGAAATGCTCGCCGCGCCAGTTCCGTCATTTCGACTATATCGCACAATTTACGACGGACATTCAGCACATCTCCGGAAAAGACAATGTAGTCGCAGACACCCTCTCCAGAATAGAGGAGATAGTACAACCCGTTGAGCTGAAGAACATGGCGCAGTCACAAATATCCGATCCTGAACTTCAAAATCTACTGAAAGGAGGGACATCACTCAAACTCGTAAAAGTAACAGTACCTGGTTCGAGACTGGAACTCTACTGCGACGACAGCACACCGACACCAAGACCTTACGTACCCAAAGAGCTCAGAAGGCAAGTCTTCGACAGCCTGCACTCCCTAAGCCATCCCGGCGCCAACGCCTCTGCAAAACTCGTGGCTCAGCGCTATGTCTGGCCGGGCATTAACAAAGACTGCCGAGACTGGTCCAAGCTATGTCATCCCTGCCAGCGCACAAAGATCACACGGCATGTATTACCACCGGTGGGTACCTTTAAACTACCAAGCAGCAGATTCAGCTATGTACACATCGACCTGGTGGGACCCTTACCTCCATCAGACGGATACCGCTATTGTCTCACCGCCGTCGACAGATTCACACGATGGCCTGAGGCGATACCGCTACACGACATTACTGCAGAGACTGTCGCGAAGTCATTCACTTCAAACTGGATCGCGCGATACGGTTGTCCTACAGAAGTCATCACAGACCGTGGAAAACAGTTCGAGTCAGCACTAATGAAGCAACTCTCAGAACTCGCCGGGTTTCAACGTAACAGGACAACAGCGTATCATCCTGCAAGCAACGGAATGGTCGAGAGAATGCACAGACAGCTAAAAGCGGCCATCATGTGCCATGGTAACAAATCATGGACCGAAGCCTTACCTTTGGTACTCCTGGGAATGAGAAGCGCCTTCAAAGAGGACATCCAGTCATCTCCGGCTGAACTCCTCTACGGCGAACCCCTCAGACTGCCAGGAGAATTCTTACAGCCAAGTAGAAATCGGCAAACAACAAGTGACCTCACAGAATTCTCAGCACGTCTTCGCTCCATAATGAATGACATACGTCCGCAGCCAGCATCCAGACACAGCAGACGAAACATCTTCGTTTTCAAGGACTTACCTTCTGCTACTCACGTTTACGTCCGCGATGACACCGTGAGAGGATCTCTTCAGCCGGCTTATACTGGACCGTATGAAGTACTGCAACGAGACGCCAAAGTCTTCAAGATATTAGTAAAAGGAAAGGAACAAACAGTAACAATAGAAAGGTTAAAACCAGCGTACATACTTACGGCGAATACACACGAAAAGACGTACCTGGAAGACGAAGAAGAAGAAACTCCTATTACCACCTTACCTGAAAGAAAAGATACTAATGAAAAAACTACACGCTCAGGAAGAAGAGTGAGATTCCCAGATTATTATCGCCCATCCTAGGATGGTCTCTGGGGGGGAGTCCTGTGGCGAAGCCACAACTTACCTTTTATTATTTATATACTAAATATACAGCTATATTATATACCTACGTTTCTATGTAAATATTATAGATACAAAATATATATAAATATTTATCACACGCTACAAACTAACATAAACATGCACAACATCACAATAAACTTACCTTACTCGCACTTACCCGAAGAATCTTCGGTTGGTCGTCGCCGCTATCTCCGTGTCGTGTCGGATCGACTCAAGAGACCCCGCACTCCAGAGAACAAAGGAATTGCCTGCGTAAGCTACTCACAGCGCGCGGCCGGTCGCCCTCGACGCACGCGCCGCCGCCAGTCAGACGCTCACCTCTGCACCGGACGCACGCTCGCCTTACCTCTGACTTCCGATCGCGACCTCCCATTGTTCATGTAAATCGTTAGCAGTTTCAAGTTTGAATAAACTGTAAAGTGCACCCTGATGTTTCACTGGAGAAGACCCCGTAATAGCAGGATTCACCCCCTTCATGCCTACACATTTGTTCAATATTTTTGTATGTTTAGTATTTCCTGTAAATTTCAAGAAAATCGGGCTACCGGTTACAGAGTTAGAAAAATGACCAAAAAAACTTCCATCCCCCTTTTCACCCCCTTAGGGGTGGAATTTCCAAAAATCCCTTCTTAGCGGGTGCTTGTGTTATAAAAGGAACCTACCTTCCAAATTTCAGCTTTCTAACTTCAGCGGTTTAGGCTGGGCGTTGTCGCCAGAAAATCGCTCGTTCCTTTATATATTTATATATATTAAGATAATCCCTTCTTAGCGGGTGCTTGTGTTGTAAAAGGAACCTACCTTCTAAAGAACAATGGCAGGTCTCCATACTAAGAATTGTCTGGGGTCAAATTGAAGCGTACCGTAATGAAAAAAATGTTAAAAGATTTGGCGTTAGCTCCAGAATCTATAAATGAGACTATTTTCTTTGGGGAAAGCCGGAAAAAAAAGATTTCAGTGTTTGAATTTTTTGGTTATGTTATGAATGAACGTCAAACAATATTTGTCTATAAAACATCGCAGATTGAAATCAAATCATAAAGAAATGGATAATGTGGTTTGGTCTTATCAATTAGACCACGCCACCTTAAATAATCGAAATGAGAAATGATAAACAAAATGAGCAAAACAAATTCTAAGCTTCTTGTATGTTTACAAAAGCTGGGCGTGTATTAAAAAAATGTACCTACTTGCCCCGTAAACACAAAAAAACTGAGGGTTTTAATAAATAATGTTGGACAATCCACACAGCATCATCTAGCCCGAAGCTAAGCAGAGGTTGTGTTATGTTATGAGTTCCTACTAGATAACTTATATACCTACTTAAAACAATATTATATAGGTATACCTACATTAATAGATATTTTTTTATTTTACATAGAAAATGCCCAGAACACCCAAAACAACAATATCGGAGTCCTAAGGGCACGCACTAGCCAGACACAGGGCAGTATCAATCAGTCCATAAACAGTCCAGGTCGGGTGTTACATACGTCGCCTGTGGCTTCCGTAATTCGGGTGAAAATAAAAAGAAAACCAAAATATAAACACAAAACACAGCCAGAGATGAAAAACGCCGAAGTCTCGGAAGGATTCTGTCAAAGAGAATAAAACCTGTGGCGTCTTGACCTCAGTCTTCACAGACAACCGCTGACAACATGACACTCACTATCAAAGACAAATGATACATTGCATTCAATAATTGTACCCGCACCACTAATAAAATGGTAACATTTCGAATGTACCTGATTCGAATATCATTTGATAAGCTTTTAAATATCATAAAATAACTCCGGCCTTTACGAGAAGGAGTGAATAATTAAAAAATCGTAGAAAATTTATTAAAATTGATTCATATACATCAGATCCATGGACGCAAAAAAAAGTCCAGACCAAATTCTGCCATTGTTCTTTCAGCTTTCTAGCTTCAGCGGTTTAGGCTGGGCGTTGTCGGTAGGAAATCGCTTGTTTCTTTATATTTTGATGTTTTTTCAGGAATATTTGAAAAAATCCTGAAATACGTGTTCAATATTTTTGTTTGTTTAGTATTCTGAGTAAGTTTCATGTTGGGTCATTTGTTAAAAAAAATCTCAAAAATCTTAAGTAATTCGACTTCCTTTTTAAACTTATATAGTAACATTTTCGAAAAATCCTGAAACACGTGGTTTGATTTATAGTTTTTTCAATACATACTGAAAGTTTCAAGTCATTAGTATGCTATATCAAAAAGTTATAGACATTTCAATATGGAGCCAAAATACGAATCTCAAACTTGAATGACCCATTTCACCCTATTTTCAGGAGTATTTTGAAAAATGCTGAAACACGTGTTCAATATTTTTGTATGTTTATTATTTCCTGTAACTTTCAAGAAAATCGGGCTACCGGTTACAGAGTTAGAAAAAAGACCAAAAAAACTTCCATCCCCCTTTTCACCCCCTTAGGGGTGGAATTTCCAAAAATCCCTTCTTAGCGGGTGCTTGTGTTGTAAAAGGAACCTACCTTCCAAATTTCAGCTTTCTAACTTCAGCGGTTTAGGCTGGGCGTTGTCGCCAGAAAATCGCTTGTTCCTTTATATATTAACATAATCCCTTCTTAGCGGGTGCTTGTGTTGTAAAAGGAACCTACCTTCTAAATTTCAGCTTTCTAGCTTCAGCGGTTTAGGCTGGGTAGTTGTCGCCAGGAAATCGCTTGTTCCTTTATATTTTAATGTTTTTTCAGGAATATTTGAAAAAATCCTGAAATACGTATTCAATATTTTTGTTTGTTTAGTATTCTGAGTAAGTTTCATGTTGGGTCATTTGTTAAAAAAAATCTCAATTATCTTAAGAAAGTTTCAAGTCATAACTATGCTATATTAAAAAGTTATAGACAGTTAAATACGGAGCCAAACTACGAATCTCAAACTTGAATAACCGATTTCATCCCATTTTCAGGATTATTTTGAAAAATCCTAAAATACGTCATCATCATCATCATCATCATCATCAGCCTATGTTAGTCCACTGTTGGACATAGGCCTCCCCTAATGAGCGCCATAGCGCCCTGTCTTCGGCTTGTCGCATCCAGCATCTGCCAGCAGTCTTTCGCAGATCGTCATCCCACCTGGCCGGAGGGCGTCCTACACTACGTTTACCGAGTCGCGGTCTCCACTCAAGAACACGTTTACCCCAGCGGTTATCGGTTCTTCGCGAAATATGGCCGGCCCACTGCCACTTCAGTTGGCTAATTCTCTGAGCTATGTCGATGACTTTAGTTCTCTGTCGGATGAATTCGTTACGAATCCTATCCTTCAGAGAAACTCCGAGCATAGCTCTTTCCATAGCGCGCTGAGCGACTTTGAACTGGTGGACCAACCCTATCGTGAGTGTCCACGTCTCAGCTCCGTAGGTCATGACTGGTAGGACGCACTGATTAAAAACTTTCGTTTTCAAACATTGCGGTATGGATGACGAGAAGACTCGACGTAATTTCCCGAACGCTGCCCAGCCTAGCTGGATCCTCCTCTTGGCTTCCTTCTCGAAATTGTTTTTCATCATCATCATCACCAGCCTATAATAGTCCACTGCTGGACATAGGCCTCCCCTAATGAGCGCCATAGATGGCATCATTATTTGGGGGTTATTGCCCATAATCCCCACGCTGGGCATGCGGGTTGGGGATCGCAGTTCGGTGTAGTTGTTCTGCAGAAGGCGCTGCTGCCCGCCCCCCGGTGTGTTTCCCTTAGTCGCCTCTTACGACACCCACGGGAAGAGTTGGGGTGGTGAAATTCTATGCCGGCACCACACGGCAAGTCGCCTCTTACGACACCCACGGGAAGCCCAAATTGTTTTTAGCCAACTGCAAAATCTGCCCGAGGTAAGTGTACTCAGAAACAATTTCGAGAAGGTGGCCATGTACGATCACCGGTCTTGGATCAATGTGGGCATTGATCATGACTTTGGTTTTATCCAAATTCATGCCAAGACCGATACATCGGGAGGCTGAAGCTAGACTGTCCAGCATCCGGTTCAGCTCCTCTAGCGACTCCGCCATTAAGACTATGTCATCAGCGAATCGCAGGTGTGAGATGTAGTCGCCGTTTATGTTGATGCCCTTGTCTTTCCAGTCCAGCGTCTTAAACATATCTTCCAACGCGCTCGTGAACAGTTTCGGGGATATGACATCCCCCTGCCTCACTCCTCTGCGCAGTTGGATCGGTTTAGTCTGCTGGTCCTGTACTCGGACACTCATCGTAGCGGCTTCGTAGAGACATCTCAGCACCTCGATATAACGATAGTCTACTTGGCATCGCTGTAAGGATTGTAGAACAGCCCAGGTTTCAACGGAGTCAAAGGCCTTCTCATAGTCCACAAATTGCAGACACAGGGGCTGATTATACTCTTCGGACTTCTGTATAATCTGCCTCACTGTGTGAATGTGGTCTATGGTACCATATCCTCCGCGAAACCCAGCCTGCTCCGGTGGCTGAAACTCGTCGAGTCTCCTGGCGAGACGGTTCGATATAACTCGTGAGAAAAGCTTATAGACGTGACTTAGGAGCGACATGGGTCTATAATTTTTAAGAAGGGTTTTATCTCCCTTCTTAAAAAAGAGCACCACCAAACTCCCACTCCACGTCTTTGGAGTTCTCCCACTGTGAAGGACGGCGTTGAAGAGGCTCTGTTACTCCTGTATAACAGGGTATCCTCCAGCTTTCAAAAGCTCTGATGTTATTCCGTCCTCACCGGGGGCTTTTCCATTTTTAAGCTGCCTCAGAGCTAACACGATCTCGTCTTGACTGATGTCTGGCAGTTCGTCGGTATAGTGGCGTATCAAGGTGGCTCTAGAATCGTGGTCGTCTCGTTGGGAACGGGGAGCATGTGCAGCGTATAAACGGCCATAAAAGTCCTCTATCTCGGCCGATATCTCCGGCTTCGACAATACGGTCCTTCCGTCGTGCGTTGAAAGCTTCGTCAGGTGGCTCCTTCCAAGCTGCTGAGTGAATACTTTGGACCCTCGGTTTCGCTCTATCGCCTCTTCAATGAGGCGTGTATTAGAGCTCCGAAGGTCGCGTCGTACCATCTTCGCAATTCGCTTGTTCAGGTCTGACCTCTCTGACGAAGTCGCTTGGGTGGTTTCCCGTCTTTTTGTCATCAGCCCAAGAGTCTCATCCGAGAGTTTGGACTTCTTACCAGTACGCTGCTTTTTGCAAAACTTGATGCCCTCGTCCCTCAGCGTTTCTACCAGATTGTGTAGGGTCTCGTCAGCGTCATCAGTGGGTTCCAAGGCAGCGAATCTATCCCCGAGAAGCTGCTGAAACTTCTCGGTGCCCGCCATGATTTGGATTGGGTTCGGTCGGAGCGTGGACTTCATCAGACGGTTTCTTCCAAGCTTCAAATTTATATTCAGAGAGCCTCGAAGGAGTCGGTGATCAGATCCGGTATTGAACCTGTTGATCACTGAGACATCTCTGAATATATGCTTGCTATCCGTCATGATGAAGTCGATCTCATTTTTAGTCACAGAATCGGGACTCCGCCATGTCCACTTCCTTTGGGGCTGTTTCTTAAAGAAAGAGTTCATTAAGAACAGCCCCTCTTTCTCGAGGAAGTTGACGAGCATTTGTCCCCTGTGATTTCGAACACCAAAACCATGCGGGCCTATTCGGGATTCGTTGCCAGTCTGGGTTCCCACCTTGCCGTTAAAGTCCCCCATAACAACGTTGAAGTGAGCCTTGGTGGTGTGATGTAAGGCTTTGGATATGTCTTCGTACATATCCTCCACTTCATCATCCGAGTGTGCCGAGGTCGGTGCGTAGACCTGAATGACCTTCAAGCTGTAGCGCTTAGACAGCCGAAGGATCAGGTACGCTACCCTGGTCGACACACTGGAGATTTCTTCGACGTTGTTAGAGAGGGCCTTATTGACGAGGAAACCTACGCCACCCTGGGATGTTTTATCACCCTCGCGAAAGTAGAGAAGATGGCCCGAGTCTAGGGTTACGGTGTCCTCCCCCTCTCTACGGACTTCACATAACCCTAGAACATGCCATTTAATGTTCTCTAACTCCACTTCCAACTGCGCTAGATGGTGATCAAGCCTCAGAGTGCGTCCGTTAAACGTTGCCAGGGTCAGTTTGTGTGGTGGATGGTAGCCTGGGGTAGCCCGGAGATTCTTCGCACCCCCTGCCCCTCCGTTACCATGGCCGCTACCATGGCCAGGAATAGCGAGGCGGCCGGGAACTGGGGGCCATTTTATGGCTGGTTTTATCATTTGGGGGATATTGCCCATAATCCCCACGCTGGGCATGCGGGTTGGGGATCGCAGTCCAGTGAGATTGTTCTGCAGAGGGCGCTGCTGCCCGCCCCCCGGTGTGTGTTTCCCTTTGTCGCCTCTTACGACACCCACGGGAAGAGTTGGGGTGGTGAAATTCTACGCCGGCACCACACGGCAATGCAATAATGCAATAATGCAAAAATACGTATTCAATATTTTTGTTTGTTTAGTTTTCTCTGTAAATTTCAAGCCAATAGCGTCAATGGTTGATAAATTTCACCACAATAACCTCAATAATTCAATTTCTTTTTCATACTTATACAGTCACATTTTGGAAAAATCCTGAAACACGTGGTTTGATTTATAGTTTTTTCAATACATACTGAAAGTTTCAAGTCATTAGTATGCTATATTAAAAAGTTATAGACATTTGAATATGGAGCCAAACTACGAATCTCAAACTTGAATAACACATTTCATCCTATTTTCAGGAATATTTTGGAAAAATCCTGAAACACGTGTTTCAATTTATACTTTTTTCAGTACATACTGAAATTTTCAAGTCATTAGTATGCTATATTAAAAAGTTATAGACATTTCAATACGGAGCCAAAATACGAATCACTCAAACTTGAATAACCCATTTCACCCTATTTTCAGGAATATTTTGAAAAATCCTAAAATACGTATTCAATATTTTTGTTTGTTTAGTTTACTCTGTAAATTTCAAGCCAATAGCGTCAATGGTTGATAAATTTCACCACAATAACCTCAATAATTCAATTTCTTTTTCATACTTATACAGTCACATTTTTGAAAAATCCTGAAATACGTGATTTGATTTATAGTTTTTTCAATACATACTGAAAGTTTCAAGTCATTAGTATGCTATATTAAAAAGTTATAGACATTTGAATATGGAGCCAAACTACGAATCTCAAACTTGAATAACACATTTCACCCTATTTTCAGGAATATTTTGAAAAATACTGAAATACGTGTTCAATATTTTTGTATGTTTAGTATTTCCTGTAAATTTCAAGAAAATTGGGCCACCGGTTACAGAGTTAGAAAAAGGACCAAAAAAACTTCCACCCCCCTTTTCACCCCCTTAGGGGTGGAATTTTCAAAAATCCCTTCTTAGCGGGTGGTTGTGTTGTAAAAGGAACCTACCTTCCAAATTTCAGCTTTCTAGCTTCAGCGGTTTAGGCTGGGCGTTGTCGCCAAAAAATCGCTCGTTCCTTTATATATTAACAAGATTATCTCTTCATGGGAGTGAAGCGATAGCCGTGGTGAGCAGGCAGTCAAAGATGTCACTATGAAAGGCAGCGTCTGCGTGAAGAGAAAAAAAACGTTAGTAGAGTTTTAATCATTAAGTTAACAACTATTTATTGTATTTTAGGGTTTTGATGAAAACATTATTAATAACAGAAACGTGGAGAAAATTGCATCATTGTACCAACAAGAGCCAGGATATCTAAATCACATTAAAGTTAGATTTAGATAGGCAAAACGAACATTGCATTAGACACATAAGTTATATATTATGAATGTACTAGTGATCTCTTTTCACTCCACTAGTGAACAAAAAATTTAAGTGAAGAGAAATCAGTAACATCTTATATCATTTTTTTTTGTTATAATAGTTAACTGTATGAAATTTGACTTGTCTAAGTGCTAATTTTGTAATCCTAAAGAAATAAAGTTATTGAATCTGAATCTAAATCTAGGCTCTATAATTTAAAATTATTTGAGCTATTTCTGTTAAAACAGTAAAATCTCATTGTGTCATCGATTTATTCAAAATGATCAAATAACAAAATAATAAACCTTTACTTTTACCAACTTTACCACCATTTGAGTCCTCGTGATCGGGCAAACTACTTAACGTGTCTGAGTCCTCGTAATCGGGCAAACTCACAAACACTTGCAGTGGCTTCTGGTTTAACGTGTCTGAGTCCTCGTAATCGGGCAAACTCACAAACACAGTGGCTTCTGGTTTAACGTGTCTGAGTCCTCGTAATCGGGCAAACTCATAAACATTTGCAGTGGCTTCTGGTTTAACGTGTCTGAGTCCTCGTAATCGGGCAAACTCATAAACATTTGCAGTGGCTTCTGGTTTAACGTGTCTGAGTCCTCGTAATCGGGCAAACTCACAAACACTTACAGAGGGACCTTGTTTAATGTTTTGAATCCTCGTAATTGGCCAAACTCACAAACAGGTTTTTGAGTCTTCGTAATTGGGCAAACTCTTTATGAGTATTTGAGTCCTAGTAATCGGGTAAACTCACAATACTAATAGTATTATTTGTGGGAGATAATTCATTTTTAATTTATTCAAAATTTTATATTTGATATTCAACGACTTCCTCTTTATAAAAGACTGTTAACGACTAGTGCGAACTTTGTGTCCGGACTAAGTACGAAGTTAGTAACGAAACGTCACACCCCACCACGGTCATTCTATATAAATAGGCGTCAGTACGTTAGCATGGCATTCTGAGTGCGACCGCCGGCATGGACAGAGCTCTGCAACACCTTCAGGTAAAATATTGTATTAATTGATTGTTCCTTTCATATTGTCGCCTATTAAATTTAATTATTGAATAACGATAATTTCTTTAGTTTATTATCTGATTGTTTTATTAATAAAATTCATAATTATCAATACAATCCTTTTATTTTACCAGTTAATTAATTAATTCAGTTAAAATATAATTTATATAAAATGATTAACTTTTCTTCTCTCACATCAGAAGTGGGATAATAAAAAGCTTGTTAATTGACGTGTATTTTATGAGTTTCAGATAAAATGTCACGGCCTCGCAACAATGATGATGATGCAGATGTTTCACCGCCGTCCTGCGTCCCGCGTACTTCGAGCAGCGCCGTGGGTGAACAGCAGGAGGATTATTCCCCTATCCTCGGTTCCGGGCACCAAAAGCCGCAAAATCCGGCCAGTGTTGATCATTATTCCGCTGGAACTTCTGGATCCACTGCTGCAGGACCGAGCAATCAGGGCGGTAACTTTGTTCCACTTGAATTTATGAAATCTATGATGCAAGAAATGATGCAAACTTTTATGCATGCTACAAGCACTCCTCTCACGCCACCAACAATACAACCCATACCACGTACGAGAAATCTCGAAAGCATTTATTTGCCATCTTTTGATCCTGATGATCGAACCGATACTGTTCAAGTCTGGTGTCACCACGTAGACGAATTGAAAATCGAATACCAGCTCAGTGAACGAGAAACATTAAATCTAGCTAGAAGAAATTTGAAAGGACGCGCCGCAGACTGGGCTCGTCGCAACTACAGTACTCTCACTAGCTGGGAAGATATAAAAACTAACCTTATTCAAACATTTGCAGATGAAACCAGGTACTATGATGACCTCACCGCATTTATGGACTATACAAGTGATAAGGCGAGCAGTTTAGCCGAGTACGCCTCCCGTAAATGGGAGCTGGCGAAAAAGGCTGTGGGCGTCAAGGTGACCGAGATGCATTTGGTGGACGCTGTGATTTCAGGTATGTCGGACTTTCGAATTAGGTCAGATTTGTTACGGCTCACACCCAAAACTTTACATCAGCTTATACAAAGTTTAAATTCTTATAAACGCAAAAATCCGGTAAATGATGCTGATCACAATATTCCTGCCAAAAAACCATTCAGACCTCAAGATTTCAAATTAAGACGCTGTCAAAAGTGTTTCAAGTTAGGACATTTACAAAGAGATTGCCGTTCAAATCAGAATCACGCTAATACAAGCAACAACTCAGCAACTCAAACCCAAAATAATAATTCCCGCAATACACAGTCCCAAAAAAACGAGTCTGCAACTACTTACAAAGACCCAACAAGACCAATATGTAGCTTTTGCAAAAAACCCGGTCATAAATTTGAAAATTGCTTCAAACGCCTCAACCAAAAACCAAAAACTGAAAAACAAGAAAAATCTGTCAATTCTTTGATAGTAACTAACAGTCGTACTATAATCGTCAAAATCGATAACCGTGATCTCATATCTTTAGTCGACAGCGGCGCTGAATGCTCATTAATGCGTGAAAGCGTCGGAGATTCTATAAGCGGTAAAACTTCTTATAAGACCACCTTATTGCGGGGGGTAGGAGAAAATTCGTTTAGCTCATCTCGCAGCAAAACTAGTCTTGTACATTTCGATGGTTTAGTTTTGGAATTAGAATTTATTTTGGTCCCAGATCATTATATTCAATACGATGCACTTTTGGGGGGAAATCTTTTTGATGTTCCTGGTATTCAGGTGATATTTTCCAAAAGTGAAACCAAAATTTCAAGAAACATCTACCATGTCAATTTTGTTGACCAAATCCATTTGGAGTCTTGTGTAGATTCTGATGTCGATACTGACTCGAAAGATCAACTACTCAAATTATTAAAATCTTATTCTGACCTTTTCACAACCGGAAATTCGGTTACACAAATTAATACCGGAGAGATGTCTATTCGACTTAAAAATCCAGACAAAGTTGTTCAGAGACGGCCCTACCGATTGGCTCCGGTTGAACGTGAAAGCGTTAAAAATATTATTCAAGATTTGAAAAACAACGGTATTATCCGTGATAGCAATTCTCCATTCGCAAGCCCTATCTTACTCGTACGAAAAAAGGACGGTAGTGACAGATTATGCGTCGACTACAGAGAATTAAATAGCAACACTGTCAGAGACCATTTTCCACTCCCTCTTATTGATGATCACATCAGTAAAATCGTTAACTCGAAATATTTTACCGTTCTTGACATGGCCGCTGGTTTCCACCAAATCCCTATCGCTCAAGATTCAATCGAAAAGACCTCTTTTGTTACCCCTGACGGACAATACGAATGGATGCGTATGCCATTTGGGCTATGTAATGTGCCGTCAGTATTCCAAAGAGCCATCAATGCAGCGTTAAAACCCTTCATTGACGTATTCGTCCTAACCTACATAGATGACGTTATAATATTTTCCAAATCTATTGATGAAGGTCTCGACCACTTAAACAAAGTCTTGGACTCCTTGAAACAAGCCGGATTTTCTCTAAATATCAAAAAATGCCACTTTCTTAAAACGAAAATAGAGTATCTTGGTCGTATTATATCTGACGGTACTGTCCGACCCAGTCCTGGTAAAGTGCAAGCCCTGAAGAAATGCCCTATTCCAAAGACAGTCAAACAAGTTCGTCAATTTTGCGGACTTGCAGGATACTTTCGGAAATTTATTCCTAACTTCTCACAAACAATGAGCCCCTTGTACAATTTAACTAAAGTAGACACCAAATGGAATTGGACTCCCGAACACGACGCTGCAAGAGAAAAAATAATACAAAAGCTTTCCTCAGAACCAACTTTGGCTTTATTTGACCCAACAAAAAACATAGAATTGCATACCGATGCCAGTTCTGCTGGATTCGGCGCAGTCTTACTCCAAAAACATGATGCTCAATTCAAAGTAGTGGAATATTTTAGCATGCGAACCAATGATACTGAAAAGAGATACCATTCGTACGAGCTTGAAACGCTAGCTGTCGTTAGAGCAATAAAACATTTCCGACACTATTTGTATGGCAGAAAGTTCAAACTCGTAACGGATTGTAACTCTTTGAAAGCATCACGTAGCAAAAAAGAACTCCTTCCTCGCGTACATAGATGGTGGTCATACTTGCAGGGCTTTGATTTTGAGATAGAGTATCGCAAAGGGGAGCGTATACCTCACGTAGACTTTTTGAGTAGGAACCCTGTAACAGTAAATAATGTTATGAACTATGAAGATTGGCTCGAGGTCGAGCAGAAAAATGATTCCGAGACCAAAGAAATAATTGATTCAATTCGTAATAAGACAATCGAAAAAGATTTAGCTCCCAGCTACGAGATCTGTAATAATTTGCTGTACCGCATTTACACAACAAAAAATAACAAAACAAAGAAATCATTGTTTGTCCCGAAAGCTTACAGGTGGCATATAATCCAAATATACCATGACGCACTCAAACACTTAGGATGGGAAAAAACACTAGAGAAAATTCGCGAGTTATATTGGTTCCCTAAAATGTGTAAAAATACCCGAAAATATGTTGAGAATTGTCTTGTATGCAAGGTCAACAAAAGTCAATCCGGGTCACAACAAGTTTCCCTCCATCCTATTGATAAGGTACCTGTCCCTTTTCATACAGTACACATGGACACAACTGGGAAATTAACGGGAACAAAACTCAAAAAACAATACGCGCTAGTATTTATTGACGCATTTTCTAAATTCTGTTTTATAAAACCAGTTGCAAATCTCACAGCTATTGCTACCGTAAATTGTCTTAAAGATCTTATTCATACTTTTGGTACCCCTAAAAGAATAATTTGTGATCAAGCAGCTTCATATACCGGTAAAGAACTTAGAAACTTCTGTGAATTCTGGTCCATAGAATTACACTTTATTGCCAGTGGTGTCAGCCGTGCAAATGGCCAGGTCGAAAGGCTTATGAAAGTTCTGACTGACTGTTTCACTGTTGTCGAAAACACGACCAAGAGAAGTTGGAAGGATGCTGTTGGTGAAGTACAACTGGCGATCAATTGCACTTTTAACAAAAGTACTGGACAAACTCCATTCCAGCTTCTCATGGGTTGCAATCGGTCACCTCCTGCCCTTGCCGCCCTTGTAGATGATATAACGCGCTTTGACTTAAATACTTGCCGTGAGTTGGCAAAACTAAAAATAGATCAATGTGCCATAGCACAAAAAAATAAATTTGACCAAAATAAGGCTAAAATTACTCCATTGAAAGTGGGTGATATTGTTTTAGTAAAACAAAATCCACAAGTCATCACCAAACTCGACAGCAAGTATAAAGGACCTTGCGTGATCACTAATGTCCATGAAAATGAACGATACACTGTAAAAGTTCATTCTACTGGAAATGAATTGTATGTAGCTCACGAGAATATAAGACTTGTTTCACCCGATATGGGTTCGACTCTAACCGAGTCCTTAGTATGTGACGACTAGTACTTATACTTAACCTATTGCCCAGTAAACGCGAGGCGTTCTGGCCAAACGCTTTTTGTGGTTACTGAGCAATAGGAGTACGGTATACATCGGCCGCGCCTATAAAGGCTTCTTTTTACCGAGGCCTTATGTAATAAATAGCCGCGCCTTAATTATAAATATGGCTTTACTTACCGAGGCTAGCGACGACTGTGCCAAATGTGGCATTTACGGTCTTCATTATAATCAAAACAATCGAATTGTACATAAAACTGATTACCTAGTATTATATACGATAGTATTGTCATGTAATATTAACTAGATATTTAGTGTAAATTTTAAGAGAATTATTGTATATTTAGCGAGCCTGTCTGTGCTGGCTGCCTGTCAGAATGGCCGTGTGGGAGATAATTCATTTTTAATTAATTCAAAATTTTATATTTGATATTCAACGACTTCCTCTTTATAAAAGACTGTTAACGACTAGTGCGAACTTTGTGTCCGGACTAAGTACGAAGTTAGTAACGAAACGTCACACCCCACCACGGTCATTCTATATAAATAGGCGTCAGTACGTTAGCATGGCATTCTGAGTGCGACCGCCGGCATGGACAGAGCTCTGCAACACCTTCAGGTAAAATATTGTATTAATTGATTGTTCCTTTCATATTGTCGCCTATTAAATTTAATTATTGAATAACGATAATTTCTTTAGTTTATTATCTGATTGTTTTATTAATAAAATTCATAATTATCAATACAATCCTTTTATTTTACCAGTTAATTAATTAATTCAGTTAAAATATAATTTATATAAAATGATTATCTTTTCTTCTCTCACAATTCATAATAGTATTATTTATATCCACTTGGTAATATTTTATTCCAAAAAACGGATGGGTTTTAGATGCTGCTTCATTTTCAACTATTAAATGCGTCAGTTCTTTTTCGTCTGTTACAAAATATGGGAATAGGATCTCTCCATAAGTATACATTATACCAATGTTTTTGTATTTTAAGTGGATATTATACATGTTCACTATTATCTATTAATTTTAAGCAACCTAAAAACAATAATGAATGCTTTGATCAATAACCCCAATATGACAGTGCGATCTTTAATGGTAATATGTATAATAGTGATTTACATATTTATGAAGAACATTAGTAGAAGAGTAGTGTAACTCTACTGTACTGGTTACCCCAATAGAATGAAACAGACCACTATGGCCAAAGTGTTAAATTTAGGTATAATTTGAAAGAGAGTAACGATGTTGTACCTACAGGCCTATCACAGAGAGCCGTATTAAGAATTTTCAAAGCAAAGTTGAACTAGCTGTAGCTAATATATCATGCTCTGATAACCCTAATAAACTATTTACCAAACTTTTTGATGCCTTATGCAAAGAACACAATGAAGTATTTAAACTTAAAACTTGCTCAGTGAGAGACAGGGTCGGATTTACTGATTGGGCCACTCCCGGCATTTATAGAAGTAGGGATAGACTGTATAACCTTTATAGTGATAGGAAAGCTATGTTACATGATCCTGCGTTCCTTCTGTATGTAACCAACTACTCGAAAACATTTAAAAAAGTCTGTAACACAGCCAAATGCCTATTCTTGAGGAAAAAGATAGTAAACTCATCAAATAAAATAAAAGCAACGTGGAGATTAATAAATAACGAAACCGGTAAAACAAAGCCACATAATAGAGAAATAAGGTTAAAAATTAATAATTCAATTCTTATACATGCAAAAGATATCGCCGATGCTTTTGATGCTTTCTTTTCTGATATCCCAAAAGTTGTCACCCGATCTCTAAACTCCTCTACTTCAATGGCGGTTGAATTGTTAGAATCATCTGTTGTAAAATGTAATGAAATCTTTATCTTTAGTCATATAAATGCTAATTATGTAGTTAAAACGTTTAAATTAATCAACGTCAAAAATACTGAGGATCTCTGGGGTATTTCCACCAAAGTACTAAGTTCAATCATCAGGGAAGTGGCTCCTTGTTTGGCCTTTATTTTCAATAGTTGCGTTGACGCAGGTGTTTTTCCTGATCTCATGAAATATAGCAAACTTGTTCCTCTTTACAAATCTGGTAGCCACACTGATCCAGCCAATTACAGGCCAATTTCCATACTTCCTGCTTTTAGCAAAATCTTTGAGAAAATAATTCTTACTCAGTTAACCTGCCACTTCAACGTTAATAGGCTATTCCATAAAAATCAATTTGGATTCACTAACACCCATATTCTTAGTCGTTTCCTTATAATGTTCCTCCAATCAATCTCAATTTAGGAGCTTTGGAGGTTTCCTTGAGAGTTGCCTTGAAAATGGTATTCTTAGACAAAACGCATATGTTTTTGAGTGGTCCCTTGAATCATCCTTAGTATGGTACACTTAAGACGAGGAAAGGTGTGACGTCATTGTTTCGAGGAAATATATTGCTTTTATGTTGGCCAACAAGCAACTTCAACTTCTTATTCAACGCTATGAAATATCGGATTTTGCTAATTAACTATAAGGCTGCCCATTTCATTTTCGGGAAGTGGTGCTACAGGAACATCCTCTCCCTCATGAACAACCTCAGGCAGTTGTTCGTTTGTCAAAATACTTATGTTGTGCAACACAGCACAAGCGACTATGATATTTGGTATATTTTCTATTTTATTTTGTAATTTTCTGCTTAAGGCGCATACAGGAGCGAATGACCTTGAGCAATTTGGGCGGGGCTATGGTTTCGGCCCGCACCCTTCCGCGCGCCCCCCGCCGCCGGCGCCGCATAGCCAAGAAAATAAATGAAATAGATTTCGCGCGTAAGCCGCAAAAGATAAGTAGAAATCCTTCATGGCCGCGCGGCGCGGCGTGGTAAACCAAGCCGGCTGACACGCGATAATTGCGGGTTCAATTCCCACTGCGGGATATTTTTTTACAAATTGTCTATCTTTATTTATGTCTGTGCTGTTCTTGTGAAGCTAAATAAATGTATCTTTGTCTTTAAAATTCTGCAAGTATTTGTTCTTGGTCTGAGAACAGAACTCGGTACTTTAGGTAAGTAATAAGTATGTATGTTACCGCCTTACCGCCTCTTGTTACTACCCGCGCGGCGCGGGGCGTTCGCGTTGTAGGTAATTTCCTTCTAAACTAGCCTATATTCCAATCATTCGAAAGTTTTATGCAAATCAGTTTAGTAGTTAGGTACATGGTAACAAACATTCATACAAGCTTCTCTAATTTTCAATGTTTGTAGGATATCAATGATAGGTAGGTTATACGGGTGGAATAATTTGAAACAATAAATCTCTGAGCTAAAGGAAAAAGGTCATAATGGACCAAGAGAAAAAAATTACCATTACATGGTATTTACATATAGGTTTTTACACCTATTCAAAGAAATGATGCCAGAAATCGGATGTAAAGATTTGATAAAACAGTAAATTTCTAAGCAAGAGGAGAAAGGGCATCCTGGACCAAGAGACCAATTTACTTTTATATAGTAGATTTTTTTTCTTTTATTTTCTTTCTGCTGTTTTTTAGGGGTTTGAAACCGAGGTCAAAACCCTAAAAACCAGCAGAAAGAAAACAAAAGAAAAAAAATCTACGATATATAAATTTTGTCTCTTGGTCCAGGGTAGGGGTTGCATTATCCGTTAAATTTTCGTATCCGGATAATTCGGATAGTAGTGAGCCTTACTATTCGGATATCCGGATATTTCGGATAATTCGGATAATTGAAAAATATACATAAAAATTAAATTACAACAAGGAAAATGGGTTTTTAAGGTATAAGTATTTATTAATTTATACCTAAAAAACGTTAGGCATGATGACAGTAACTAAAAATCACTAAAATTATTTATTTCTTTAATAAAACGTGGGTCATGGAATACAAAACAGGCATTTATTTTTTTATTAATAGTGAGATTGAGCCTGATTGGTGATCAGCCACCAATCAGAGCAAATGACGTCATCTCTGAGTTGACTATACAAGCATCTTGTTTCGTTAGCAGCACTGGTTATCTGTATTATTTACGATTCAACTTTGTTTTCACCGAGTTAGGTCAAGTGGCTTTATTAAATCGAAAGTGAAATAACCATGTCACGATGGAACAAGGATTCACTAAGGTTTCATGCGGACTTGTGACACCTATCCCATCAAATGATATTCCATAAATTCTCCATATCATTTGGCAACTGAAATTTGAATAAAATACATAATAAGATCACAGTGATGCGAGACGAAACCTAACCTCAAAAAAGTTTATTTATTATTATTAAATTTAGACCTCAAACAAGATCATTATACCACATACTATTTTAAAATTCCTGCAAAACAAAATAAAAACTTACGTCAAAGTGATCTTCACAAAAATAAAGGTGAGTACTAGGCAATATCGCTGTTGAATCCCGCCTAGCAAGTTTAAGCCACTTGTCCCGTATGGTTTTCTTATGCGGAACGAACACAAATAACTTATTAGGAGTTTTTATTGATGTATTCTTACACTGAGGGACCGCACACCACTTGTACACTTTCTAATTCATATTTAATAACACAAAATAACGAAAATATTCAATGAACACCTAGTGTTTACGTTTAGTTTACTCAGACGTGACGTCACAAGTGACGCCATGACACGGACAGGCGTTTTGGTGCGAATTTTAAATTATAAGACTAAATTGTTAGTGTTTTCCTACTAAACCTTTAATTTCTGCAGAAAAATGTTATTCAGTGTAAATAATATGTATTTTCGATTATAATAGAACAGTTTTTCAAAATCTGTCATCATGCCTATTCGCATAGAAACTGAACAACATAGAGATTAAAAATAAGAGTATCGATCAAATGGGTTGAAAAACTAAAATATCTATGAAATAAAAACGGTTTACTTCTTTTTATCAAACTTATTTTTTAACATAAATAAAATACGAATCCTTCCTCCGTAACGTAACGTAAATCAACGTCCTGTTTTTTTAGATAGGTACTCTAAAATGATTTAAACAGATTCAGATTCAATAACTTTATTTCTTTAGGCTTACAAAATAAGCACTTAGACAAAGAAACAACACAGTCATGAGATCAAACTTACACACGTTTATGTTATATATCAATCAAATTAAATAAACATCTCTTTCCATCGAACCTCGGTCTGTGTCGGTGTCGTCGAATAACTGACCAACCAGTGTCAACGATAGTGTTGCGATTGCGCGCTACCGCTAGTGTAGGTCTTGCTTGTTTATAGCTTCAGATTCAGAAACACGCACGAATTAATATTATGTTTATTGTAACAACACAAAGTATTGTATGCATTAAATATGTATAACATTTCTAAAATGCTGGATGCGTTGTATGTAGTGTTGTGTCGTGAATTAGAAAAATCACATGTAGGTAACTATCCGTATTATTCGTATTATCGGGATAAAAGAGCTCCCATTATCCGGATAATAAAATTAGCGGATATCCGGATAATTCTGATATCCGGATATCCGGATTGCAATCCCTAGTCCAGGGATCCTTATGACTTTGATTCTGTTTTGTGTTTTGAATCCATAATATTTCAGAAACTACTGCAGCTATTGACTTGAAATTTGAAATAATAATACATTTAGTGCGCCCGCACAGATTTATAGAAAAATAAATAAAAAATTTAAATGAAGATTTTCAGTACAAATTTTGAAATCGAAATTTTAAATGAAAGGTACTGATTTGTACATTTCGTTTTGGAAATTTTGATAAATTTTATACTTTTTGAGAAAAAGGTCGAAAAAATTACCATTCCCCCTCCCCCCCCCCACCTATCTCCGAAGATTGCAGAGCGATCGATGTAAAATGTACCAAGTATTTGAAGATATGGATCTATTTCTAAAGGGGTGACCAGAGAAGTCTGTTAACATAACTACTTTTAAAAATTATAGTCAAAAAGGGGGGGGGGGGATTTCTAAAGGGGAGACTACCCCCGTCGAGTGGGGTGGGGTATCAATTTGCACATTCCAAAACAGTTTTGAAATTTCAAAAGGTTTTATACTTTTCGAAATATTTTGATAAAGGTCGAAAATGGCCATCCCCCCCCCCCTATCTCCGAAGATTGCAGAGTGATCGATATAAAATGTACAAAGCGTTTGTAGATAAATATACAATTCAATTCAATTCAATACGTTTATTTCAGACAACATTGTTATAATAAAAGTGTCCATATTCGAAATAAATTTTAAATTAGGTATAAATAAAAATATTATAAATAGAAAATTAAAATACATCAGCAAAATTAAAGTTCAATTCGATGTCAAAATTAAGTAAAAATATAAATAAGTACAAAATTCAAATCAGTTAAAATGAATTACAAATTTAAATCAATTAAAATGCAAAATTACAAATTTATTAATATTAACTAAAATGAATCACAAAATTAAAATAAAATTCTATACCTACTAAAATTAAATTTAAAATTAAAATCACAATCCAAAAACATCAAAAACTAAAACATCAACGACAATGTGTCTGGTCACCGGTGTCGGAGACTTTGGGGGGGGGGGGGGTGAAATACGGTAAATTTTATCGAAAAATCACTATTCCTATCTTTTTTCTACCTCCATTGCAAAATGGCAGTCATTTTGTTTTCTTTTGCCTCGAAGCACGGGTGCTTGTACTGATTTAGCTATAGCTACCCATGTAGAGGTCCTAGGAAGACGATAGAGGGCTCATTTGATAGCCAATAATGTGGACAATAAAGCAATGATAACATTATTTCCATTTCCATTTTATAGTAGAGACACATTGTAAATCTATATTTTACAGGAAAAACATAAAAAAAATAAAATAAGTGCGTTGGTACCAACGCACTTACCTACCCACTAATCTCTGTAGTAACCGCAACCTCCTGCGTTGTAAGCCCACCGCGCCAAGAGGTCGTCAATAAACGTAACAACCTAAACGACAAAAGTTCAAAACCCTCGGCGCGCGAGTTACACTCGCAATTGTCGTACTTGTTTATCTAGAATTCTAGATAATTATGTACAAGTACAAAGGGTGGCCGTCGCGAAGAAAATCCGTAAAAAATACTCGTAAATAAAAAATACCCGTAAAAACACGATAAATACCTACCCGTTAAAGTAGTAATAATAATTATGAGTTCAGATCGCGTAAGTTTAAAAATATCCGAGCTCTAGGAGATGAAAAAAAGGCTATGTACCATTTTTCCCAGTCTCCTTTACATTTTGAATCCCATTCCCATTTCATAACAGTAAGTAAGGTGGGGGTGTACCTACCTAGTGCTTCACTTCGGAGAGTCATAGAACTGTTGCATCTATACTAGAATTCTGAAGACGATCATGAACCGCGTTAGGAAGAACGCCATACGTACGTACATATTTTATTTCGTCGCATAATACATCATAGCTACGAGGGGAGGTCCAAAAGTCCGCGGAATGGAGGAGTTGTAATGAAATTAAAACAACGAAACTATTTTTCCTTTTCAATATAATTACCTTTGAGCTTAATACATTTTTCAGATCTAGAAATTAGCTTATGTATACCATCAAAAAAATATTTTTTCTCTTTGCCCTCAAAATGAGCCAAAATCGCCGCCTTAACTTCTTCATCGTCTTGAAACTTTTTTCCCCTTAGATCTTTTTCAAATTTTGAAATGAATAATAATCGCTGGGGGCCAGGTCCGGGCTGTAAGGTGGGTGGACGAGTGATTCAAAGCCGCACCGGTCTAGAGCAGCCATCGCAACTTTACTCTTGTGAACTGGTGCGTTGTCTTGCAAAAGCAACACACCGCTTGACAGTTTTCCCCGCCTTTTGTTTTTGATGGCTTCCTTTAATTGCTCTAGTATTCTTGCGTAATATTCTCCGGTAATGTTGACACCCTTTTCTTTGTAGTCGATCAACAGGATTCCTTCACAATCCCAAAAAATCTTAGCCATAATCTTTCCGGCCGACTCCGACACCTTAAACTTCTTAGGGGGTGGTGTGCCCTTTTTATGCCACTGCATCGACTCCTGTTTGGACTCAGGTTCAAAGTGATGAACCCAAGTTTCATCACCGGTAACAATCCGCACCAAAATAGGGGTAGATTCTTCGCTACACAGGTCCAAAAAGTGCTTTGACGCTTCGATTCTTTGTTGCTTGTGCAGCGGCGTGAGCATTCTTGGCACCCATCTTGCACTGACTTTTGACATGCCAAGATGATCGTGTAGGATCCTCAAGATGGTTGTGTCTGATACTCCTACTATTGCAGAAAGCTGTTTCTTCTTCAGGCGAGCATCTTCCAATATTAATTTTTCTACTTTTTCAACGATATCCGGTGTGGTGACCTCAGCCGGCCGTCCTGGGCGGGAGTCGTCTTCAATCGACTCTCTGCCTTGTTTGAAAAGACCATGTCACTTGTAAATCATGGTTTTACCAGGGCACTGATCTCCATAAACGGCTCCCATCTCATTCATTATGGTAAGCGGAGATTTTCCTTGCTTAATTAGGAACTTTATAACGGCACGAAACTCAATTTGGTTCATTGTCGCAGTTTTTTTCCGGATTGACTTGTTAGCAGGGCGATATCTCGTAAACGAATGATGTCAAAGGGCTAAAAATTAACATGTACACCTTTAATGAGTATCCAATTAGCGACATACTAAAAAAAGGTAGCTACCTGCGTCCCTTCCCCCCCGTTCCGCGGACTTTTGGACCTCCCCTCGTACCTACCTAAGCGTAATGGATGTTTTACCTATAGCAAAACATTTTCACTCCAGTTTCAACTTGTCCGGTCACTGTAAATCTATAAATAAATAATAATGTAAGATTAGTAATAAAACAAATAAATGGGTAGGTCTAAGGAGTATTTACTTACATTGTCGTTCATTTGTTCCTACCTAGTTTAGTACCTACCCGATCTCCTAAAATAAATATACAAATATGTAAAATCTACATAAGATTGCTAATAGGTAGTTACAATAGCATAAATTTTCTAAAATAACGAGCTTTCAGAGCTCTGGCTTTCTTCAGCTTACTGATCTTCGGAATTTTCAATATTTTACAAACTGTCTTACACCAAATAAAGCGTCCATGCGCGGATAACTTTGAATAATAAATAAAGCGTCTATGTGCATCAATATAGCATTATAGTAAAAAAGCAAAAGTACGCCTCGCGCTCAACTAGAGCGCGAGGCAGACGAACACAACCTCCCCGTACGACAGTCAGGGTTTCACTGCCGCCCGTCGCCCGCGCAGACTACCTTCAAAGGTTACCGCCCACTAATCATACGCATAAATTTAAAATAATGATTTTCTATGTGAAAAACCGTCGTATCACAAAATCATACGTTCAGTTTGAAGATAAAGTCTTTGCCGACATGATGGTGAAAAAAAAAGTATAAAATTCTAAGTAGTTTAGAAGAAGATACACTTTTTCAGTCAGAAACAGCTCCACTTTGTGATTTTTTTTCACCAGGTAAACGAGCACGTAGAACATTTTTGTAGATAAAAGGTCACTTTACAGATAAAAGGTCAATGTATAACATATATTTTTTTCAGCCCATAAAATTGACTACTCTAGGAGGAGAAAGCCTCCAAAGAGGAGCAATCAGCTACTGTATGCGCCTTAAGCAGGCAAACCTTCTTTTGATCACACCATTCAGACGTTCTATGGTATTTCTAGTCCGAATATGGACTCGGTTGTAGTCTTGCTCTGATCGGCTCTGTGGGTTTAATACAGGTGTATACATAAAATTTGTTTGGGCGTATCCACTATCGCCAAGAAGAAGGCCTTGGATATTACAGGAAACTTTCTATGGCTTTACTTTGGCAATCTCATAAAATTCCCTTTTTAGACTACTTCAACACTTGATGGAAATTTAATAAATTGTCCCAATTTCAGGGCTAATTGTTTCGATATTCTTGCCACTATTTTTGAGACTGTACCTTGGCTAAATTTGTGCAGGTCCCCACATTTAATCTGCAAACAAATACAAATAATTATTACTCTCATTAAGTGTTTAAATTAGTGTCATCAAAAGAGAAATGTTATACAATCAACCTCTGCAGATACATTGATTGCACAATAGGTTCTTCTTGCTAGGTTTGTAAAGTTGTTATTTTAAAATAATATTCATCTATGTACATACATAATGTGTGATTTGCATCTTACCTGAAACAAACCCGTTGCAAAAAACTTGACACATACTAATAATTGCTTTATGGGCGGCACAGGCAGTCCTCTATTATTATTATTGCCAATAGATGTACAAGAAATCAGGGGCATAATAACTTGAATCACAGTTTGCTTGGTGAATCGAAATCTTTTCTGAAATTTTTCATTACTGAAAAACTCCAAAGGCCTTAAGGCGTCGCGTAAATATCTTCGGGCAGGGTAAGCGTATGGATTGTCATCTATATAATTTATAAACTCTTCAAAATCCAAAATTTCACTCATTTTTATCAAAATCAACACAAAAAAGCAATCGTTTAGCGTCTTGACTTGAGTGGTCTTGAGGGTGTTTCAAGGTTGGTTATGAGGAACCTTACGTTTGACAGTACCCACCTTAACTCAAACTTGAGGTGAGCCAAAAAAAATCTCAAGTGAAGCACGTTTCTGTCAACTGAGAATACGATTTTGTTGGAGTAAGGATGAGTTGAGTCGAAGAGATCTGGAGGAAACGACTAAGAATATGGGTGTAAGACTAACCCCCATATCTTTAGTCATTACCTCAACCTCGATTCAAACTCAACTCAACCTTCAAGTGCGTTTCGGTATGCTTGATCGTAAAAAAATCCTTCACTCGAAACAGCCTTGGAAAATTTTCTTACTAGAGTGGAATATCGAACTGTCATCTCAAGGTAGCTCGCTACCTACCTTGAATGCTCCTCAAAATAGTTTGTTGTTGACAATGGATTTTGTAGATTATCTCAATTACATTCACGACGATGAAACCTACAATTACCCATCGCGAAAGTATATAAGAGATGCTGAAAACCCTTTGGAGGTTTACGACAATGGTGAATTCCGTAGAAGATACCGCCTCAGCAAAGACTCGGTTGTGCACATACTATTACCACTGCTGGAAATCAACAATAGTGACAACAATCGTGGGTTACCTTTGACGCCGATATTGCAAGTGCTAATCGCTCTGAGATTTTACGCAACTGGTAATTTTCAGGTGGGTTTCCTTTCTTGCTTCTGTGTCTGGTTTACAAAACAATGGATACACTAAATTATTATTCAAATTTTTCAGATAGTTTGCGGCGACTTACATATAATTTCCCAGTCCGTAGTATCAAAGACGGTAGCACTTATTTCGAAGAGATTGGCTTTAAAATCAGGACAATATATTACATTTCCAAGATCAAATGAAAGAATAGACGTTAAAAGAAAATTTCACCGTATTGCAGGGTTTCCTGGAGTAATTGGGTGTGTTGATTGCACGCATATCCCTATAAAAAATCCTTCCAGAGAAAAAGGTGAAGTCTTTCGAAAGAGAAAAGGCTGGTTTTCCATTAATGTTCAAATAGTTTGTGGGCCTGGAATGGAAATTTATGATATTGTTGTTCGATGGCCTGGATCTGTCCATGATTCGCGTATTTTCAGCAATAGCAGGTGCTGTTTAAGATTCGAAGAAAGTTATCTGGCTAGAAGCGGCATTCTAGTGGGGGACAGTGGGTATGCACAGACTGCCTTTATGTACACTCCAGTGCAAAATCCTCAAACAGACTCACAAAACCGATATAACCGAGCACACATATTAACAAGAAACATAATTGAACGTGTAAATGTAATGTAATTAAAAAGACGTTTTGCATGTTTGTACAGAAAATTACAGCATAGCACACCAAATACCTGCAATATTATTGTTTCTTGTGCTGTCCTGCAAAACATATGCTTAAGAACTAATGAACCTATACTGGAGCCTGAAGTAGAGATAAACAATGTCCCCGTATCTAATACTCAAGACACAGAAAGAGGCAGTGTTATACGTTCAGCTTTTATTTCTAGGCATTTTAGTTAGGAACAAATAAAGTATACTGGAACGTGTGCAGTAGTAGAGTAGTGGTGGAAATGTATATAATACTCTAGACATAGCCAAATGCAATATTACACATTCAAATTTGATAAGTGACATTCTTAATTTTCTGTAATATCTCTATAAAGTTTGAAAATATTTTAATAAAAACAAAAATTCCATTAATTAAGTTTCTTTATTTCCAATTCTCTTTCTGCTAACTCTCTCTTGGCCCTGTTGCAGCGGAGTAATTCTTCAGCAGCTTCTTTCTCAGCCTTTTCTTTCAAATATGACTCCTTCGCTGTCAAATATGTCTGCTCCGCTGCCATCATCATAAAAAGCCTTTCCCTTTTCTGTAATTCGAATAGTTCTTCTGCTCTTTTTTCTTTATTTTTCATATGCCTGCTGCCTTACATGGAATTCTTCTTCAATAACTCTTGACCGCACATTTCTTGGTCCTGAAATTAAATAAAAACTATTTGAGACCTGATGACCAAATGGAGACCTAATAGAATGGCGATACATAATATCGCCATTCTACAAAAGGGCTGATTCTACAATCCAGCAGCGACACACATGTGTCGCTGCTGGATTGTAGATCATTTAATCCATTGTTACACAGATCTTATGTAAAAAAAGTATAGTAGGTACCAAACTTGTATTACTTAACTTTTATATTGTGGGATATTTTTTATTAAACTTACCTCGAAATGGGGCTGCACCAAAGTCAGTTTGCTGGGACACTGGACGTCGCGGTGGAGTCTCACGACGTGCAGGTGGTGTGGTATCACGACGTGCAGGTGGTGTGGTATCACGTCGTGGTGGGGGTGCTGTATCGCATCTTGGTGGGGATCATGTGTTGAGTTGTGGTGTGGGTTGCTCAAATACTGCATTTCAGATGTTTCCACTATTTCGACCACTACAGCATCTAAATTCATGAATACAATTTTAATAACATGAAAACCAAGAAGTCATCGTCACCAAGGTGAAATGCAGTTCAAAAATGTCACTTTAACCAAGTTTCTGCCTGCGGCTTTGCACACATTGTTTCTAGGGAAACTTTTAAACAAAATTATTCCATCCCACATGGAAACTGATTTGATAAAATTTTGCCTATATTTTGTCCATACTCACATAGGTGTAATATGCAAAATTTCAGCCTGATCCTTTCTGTAGTTTCACCATGAAGAAGTAACAAGTTATCAATCCATTCAACCTTCGCACATTTACAATAATTAATAATATGTTATTTAAAAAAAACTTACCTCTAGAATCATAATAAGTGTCGCTGTCGAAGACACCCTCAATCTCCACATCTGTAGTAGTATTGAGAGCCTCAGCGACTAGTGTCTCTGCGCTACCACTAGTTCCCGGCTCATTTGGCATGTATTGCCCCCCACCAGTTCTCATTCGCTCCCGCTTTTCTTCAGTCAGAAGACTTTTCTGTCTTGATTTTAAATTGTCATACAATTTCTTCAGCTGGACATCAGTTCTCTATAACAAATGACACTAAATTAATGTCAACTTGTATTTAAAAGTACAACACCTCGGAGATAAAGTAAATTGAGTTACAAATCATTATCCACAGCCTGTTGTGGTCCACAGTTCAACACAGGATATTGCTTATTTTTTGCAGCAATTGAATTTATGTAAGGATAGGAATAATTAAATGAAGGCCACATTCTCAGACATACCTTAGAATTGCCTTCAATCGCATTGTATTCCTGAGTGAGTCTCTGCCATAACACCTTCTTTGCACTTTGAGTAGTAGGTGTTGAAGTGGATGGTTTATGGAGCTTATATTTTATTATGAGCTCCATCAAACATGCCTTTTCAGTTTCACTGCAGATATTTCTTCCAGAAATTGTGTGATCTTAAAGGAAAATCATTTACTTCATAATATTTTTATGATAACGCGATACATATTTTATAATGACAAGCATAAATCTGCAGCTTCGCTTATTCTGGTACCAATGTCTGTCTACATGTGTGTATGTGCTATACCTTCTTAATGCAGGATGCAAAGTTGGGTAAACAAGCACGTGGTGTTTTATTCACATAGGTAGTATTTGTTCGCGCACGATGGCAAGTTGACCAGCCGCGAAGTAAAGCGCACATGGGTTAATGCAGTAAATAAATTACAATAGTAAAATACATTGAGATGAGATAGGACATACCTGCCAATGAAGCTGTGGTAGTGGTATAAACTAACACGACGACAGGAGTCCAAATCATACGCAGAATCCAAATCCATAAACAAAGCCGGGTCAGTATTAAAGTTTTCAATCGATATCTAGGAAATAAAACGATAAAGAAAGTCCGAAGTTAGAAACAGAGAAACACACTATTCAATTCACTTGCGCCCGCGCTCCAACCAAACACAACAGCAAGCAAAGCAGAGCAAGTTTGAGTGGAGAATTATTTGAGGTAATGACTAAAGATATGGGGGTAAAGGTTCGACAGATCGACAACAGATGCAGGTACAGTTCTAATAAAGCATATATTCGATGCCTGGGATAAAGCAAAAATTGCTATTGGTATATTTTGTGACCTTTCTAAAGCTTTTGACTGTGTAGATCATGGTACTCTAATTATGAAATTGAAACACTATGGTATTAATAACAAGGCACTGGACCTTATGCAATCATATCTATCTGATAGAGTTCAAAAAGTTGATATTGGTAAAGAAAGATCTAGGGGTTCAAAGATTGAATTAGGCGTTCCGCAAGGATCAATATTAGGACCATTTCTATTTTTAGTATATGTAAATGATCTCCCTTTTTTAGCGAAAGATCTTTGTACAGTAAGCGTCGGAGAAAAGGATACACCCCTTAATAATGACATCGAACCGTTTAAGATTTTTGTTCAATGACTAATAAGAAGTGGTGGCTAAGCGGTTCAGACATCTGCTCGGCATGCCGAAGGTCCTGGGTTCGGATCCCATGAATACAATTTCACTTTTTGATGTTTTATTTTTGCTTTCAGCTTTTGTTAGTTTATTGGTGGTTATTGTAATATTTTCGAAAACAAATATTGAATAGTGTATACAAAAATATGGTTTATAAACAATATTTATTTATTTCTCGAATTGTTTACATACTTGTCATAATAGTCTTTATTTAATAAAAATTATTACACATCAAAAATTTTAAAACCATAATATTAAATGAGTAACAAATTGATTATAGTAAGTATTATGTTTAGGTTATTAATTACTTAAACCTATATATTCACAAAACCAAAACGATAGCAAAATAAAACAAAATAGATAAGAACGTTAGTCTTCGTTGAAATTTGATGAATAAAAAAAGCTTCAGAGAAAAGTATCCACCCCGTTTTAAAACATTATTCTTTGCATGTCGCCACTGTCGAGCCAAGACAACATGCAAAATATCAAATCTAACAAAATTTATTTTACAACCAAAGGTTTGAACCAGGGTCCCATCAGGCCACCTGCACTCTAAGCCGCTTTGTTACCCACCCGGCTATCGTGCTTCTTACGTCAGTCGGTGAAATTAAGACTCAGTTGTTTAGCAGATGTGATGGTAGAATATATTGTTTGCTACTGATTGACTGATATTGAATCTTAAAGTCACCCTCAACGCAAATAAATAATTATTTGCTATTGCGGGTTGACTTTAAAATTGACATGACAAATCACTAAGTGTTGTGCAAATCTGTCGTTAATAAACGTGTTTGTGTTATGCGATATCTATTCCTGTTTTGAAACAGTTATAATAATAATGGTTTGATTAACAACTTTTATAAAAACCAAAAATTGCGGTTCTCTGAACAAGAACACAGTATACAGACGATAAAATATATTACTAGATATGGGCATTACGGTAAGATTATTGTTTGTTGTAAATATTGCTAAGTTATTGTTGCAATCATGTTACATTACAAGAGACTAACAAGGTGTGTTTATATTGTATTTCTAATTATCATCTTCATTACAGAGAAAAACAGTTCGGAGATGGCTATAAAAGTGATGTGAACTGTGATCGCCAAGGCCCTCGCCCAATGGCTTTATATCAATGAATCTGAGCAACATCGTAATATTAGGGAAGTTCACTCAGAGGATCCCTTCAAAACTACGCCTGCAGTGCTGAAACTTTTGGAGTGTCACTGAACACTGTCGACGACATCTTTTTATGGAGAAAAGTAGGATAGAGGATAAATCCTAAAAACATATTAGACCTCAGAACAAGGCTAAGGGGGCCTAACACTAGGTAAATATCATATTATAAATATGTATATAAATATGGTGTATTGTTGACATTTTTACTAACATCATTGCAACAGATATAAAAGGTTTATTGTTTGTAGGTTACTGTGGACGGATGTCATCCAGGCGAGCTAGAGAAACTGGCAGCTGCATGAACAGTGACCGATGCCTTGAAGTTTTGAAGGACGTAACGCTGCCGTCTATGCATATCGCATATCCTGAAGGCCAAATATACCTAGTTCAGGATAATTCTTCAGTTCATCGGCCCCGAACCGTCCAAGCCTGGTTGAAGGCCAAGAAAAACAACGGAGTGGCCGGCTAAAAGCCCGGACCTAAATCCAATAAAAAACTTATGGGGTCAGATGGTTTTAAACTTAAATTTTAGTGAAATTATAATATAACAGGTATCCATCTATTTCTTTTTTTTTTCAAGAAGTTTTGTGTTAACGATACTCCATCTGACCTCGCATATTTTTCTTATGTTATGTTTAAAGGGTTATCAAAAACTGTGAAAAGAGAAAGATATAAATTGCTTAACTGTTACAGTTAGCATGTTGGTTCTTACTCTCACATGCACAGATATCAACATTTAATATTTGAACCTTATTTTTGAACAAATTTAACCGAAGACTAACGTTCTTATCTATTTTGTTTTTTTTGTCTTCGATTTGGTTTTGTGAATATTAAGTAATTAATAACCTAAGCATAATACCTACTTACTGTAATCAATTTGTTACTCATTTACTATTATGGTTTTAAAATTTTTGATGTGTAATATTTTTTATTAAATAAAGACTATTATGACAAGTATGTAAATAATTCGAGAAATAAATAAATATTTTTTATACACCATATTTTGTATACACTTACTTAATACCTTCTGACTAGTTGTTTTCGAAAATAATACACTATCCACCAATAAACTAACAAAAGCTGAAAGTAAAAATAAAACATCAAAAAGTGAAGTTGTATTCATAGGATCCGAACCCAGGACCTTCAGCATGCCGAGCAGATGTCTGAACCGCTTAGCCACCACTACTTATTAGTAATTGAACATGTCATTATTAAGGGGTGTATCCTTTTCTCTGACGCTTACTGTACATGTTCAAGGTGACTGACCCTGATGACGTGCCCTCCTTCGTCGCCCGCAACCTGCATCGTGTGCCGCCGCTGGACTTCGACCATATTGATTGTACGAGCCTGCTGAAGGATATCAAAGCGTTGAAGTCTACCGTGGCACAGATGCAGCTGAAGATGGATGCCGCTCAAAGTACCATCGCCGAGCTGCGCAGTGAAGTTGATTCATTGCGCAATACACAGTCGGTATGTAGGTCACCCGACCCCGTGGCATCCAATGTCAACGTTCGCCGCGGTGCGCAGCTGAATGTGTCGGCAAGCAGTTTTGTGTCGACGTTAGCATCACCCGTGGCAGCCGATGCGCCTGCGCCCGCGCCCGCGCCCGCTGCCCCCGCCGCTCGTGTCGCACGCGTCTTCGAGCCGTCACGTGTCACGTCCACCCCGCAACGTGACTACGCCGCTGTCGCCGCGACTCAACCCGCGCGACTACCTCGCAAGGGTAAGAAACAGAGTTGCAACGATCCTAATCGTGGCGCTTTGCCCCCGGGTCCTGAGAAGGGCCGCCGCGACAAGGAAGGTTTCGTGCTTGTTGAAAGGAAGAAGAGGAAACCGACTTGTCGCAATCAGTGTGTGACCGCCGCACCGAACGCACCGGAGCAGCTGTGCCCGCTCCGTGCCGAAGTACCCACCACGCAACTCTACGTGTCACGCGTCTTCTACACCGTGACCGCTGAGGATGTGGGGAAGTACCTGGGGCAGAAGACCGGCATGTCCTTGAGGGTCGAAAAATTGTTATCTCGCCGTAATGTGAATTTCGGTTCATTTATGGTGAGAGTGCCGACGGATCGACTCTCTACGTTTATGGACAGCGGGTTTTGGCCGAAAGGTGTCATCTTCAGGAAGTTCATTGGACGCCTGTCAAATAACACCGCGCATGCGTCATCGGAACGTCGCTGAATAGTTATAATAATAAATATTTTTTATCTATGTTAGTCTCTAAGGTATTTATGTATTATATGGGCCCTAATTAAGTTACTTTTTGTAAACTTTCTTTGTTGCCTGAAATAAAGTTATTATTATTATTATTATTATTTGTGATATAGTCTTATTTGCTGATGATACTTCGTTGATTTTTAAAGTTGACAGGAATAAAAATAATTATGACGATGTAAATAGTTCTCTTTCACAAATACTAGATTGGTTCGCCGCCAATAATCTCTTACTAAATGCTAAAAAAACCAAATGCATAAAATTTATGTTACCCAATGTAAGAGATTTCCCTACTAAAATTATGCTTAGGGATGAGATCATTCCTCTTGTAGAGTCTACCATTTTCTTAGGGCCACATATTGATTCCTCTCTTCAATGGAGACCGCATATTGATGCTCTCGCAGGCAGACTTAGTTCAGCTGCCTATGCAGTTCGAACAATTAGATATATTACCGACGAAGATACAGCTAGGTTAGTTTATTTCAGTTACTTCCATAGTATTATGTCCTATAGTATTTTGCTATGGGGACAGGCGGCTGACATACAGACTATCTTTGTACTACAAAAAAGGGCGATCCGTGCGATCTATAAATTAAAGCCACGCGATTCTTTGAGAGAATTATTTACAGAAATAAATATCTTGACAGTAATATCGCAATACATCTATGAAAATTTAATGTATACGCATAAAAACAGAGATAACTTTTTGAAAAACTGTGATGTTCACGCTAGAAATACAAGAAGTAAAAACAAATTACACATCCCATCATACAGATTACATAAGGTAGGGAAATCATTTATGGGAAATTGTGTGCGCTTCTATAATAAGCTTCCATCTGAAGCAACTGAGCTCCCTATTCGTAAATTTAAACAATATATAAAACAAAATCTTATTAAGAAAGCCTTTTACTCTATAGATGATTACGTTAATGATACTAATGCTTGGCCAGATGTCGCTCCATTCCACACCGACAATAACATGTAAGAAAATGAATGTTGTGTTTAGTTACATATCCATATGTATTTTAATAATTATTGACATGTATCTAAATCACACTAAACTTAGATTTAGATAGGCAAAAAAAACATTGTATTAGACACATAAGTTATATATGAATGTACTAGTGGTTTCTTTTTCACTTCTTCCACTAGTGGACAAAAAATTGAAGTGAAGTAAATCAATAACATATTTATTTCTTTTTTATAATAATTTATCTGTTTGAAATTTGACTTTTCTAAGTGCTTATTTTGTAAGCCTAAAGAAATAAAGTTATTGAATCTGAATCTGAATCTGAAAAAACTTTGTGTCATTGTAAGAGCTCAGTTAAGTATTTGAGCTAATTGTTTATAAATATTAAACAGCTATAGCGAGCTAATTGTTTATAAATACTAAACAGATATAGCACATTTAGAAGAAGCTGTCATAATAGTCACATTATAGACACCCATTATAGAGCTAAGCAATTTATGTTTAATAGTTTTATTTTATTTTATCATTTAGAGAAATCAGTTGTCTGATCGAAGATTCTTCGTATTTTATAACTTGGTAACCATGTTGATATTGTTATGTGATTGGCTATATTAATTATCGTTGTACGAAGTACAAGATGATGTACATTATCAGGGAAGAATCTAGTTTGTCTGAATTCTTATGTTACAGTTCTTATACATTACATTGTTAATGAGTGGCCAAATACATACATATGTATGTGTATAAAGTATTGTTCAGAATCATATTTGAATATGGATTCTGATGTAACACCCGTTATTTCTTAACACTTTAATATTATTTCCTTTTTAGTGGCCAGGATGTACAGAGTACAATGTGTAAGGTCAGACCGATCTAGTTTTCCTAAAGTCTTGCCATACGTGATGCATGTTGTTCCACATTTAATATAAACTCATAAGTGTTTCTTATAGATTTCGACATACAATATGTACATGATAATTATTGTTCCATATTAACCCTTCATTATTACCTAAATCAAATTATAAATTAGTTGCGATCGATCAGCGTTAGAGTTATCTGTTACCATGCTTCCAAGGTACCTCTAACAATAGTGTATTTTCGTGTTCATCCCAAAATGTTAATCTATTACTGTTTAATTCGACTATAGATGTCTCTGCAATAATCCATGTTGCAGCACAGTTAACTTCATAAGTACACCGCTTACTTAGCACAATGTACTCTTAAAGTACATTATTCATGTTCTCACTAGTTTGGACCGACCGGAAGAAAGAAAGGAAGGACCGACCACTGGTCAGTAAATCGACAGCAGATATTTTTACACGTCGCATTGATGTTTTTACTCCGTTTTATTTAAATCTCAAGTAGTTCGCAATGATTAATTTTATACTTTTAATTTTAATAAACACTTGTTTTTAATTTTACTTTGTTCGAGATCCACAAAACAATAATAATATAATATAATTATTACTATATATATAATTAATAATATAGGTAATCACATAATACACTAAATTCAAATGATTTTGACTATTTAATGTGCAATCAAAATGAACGAGACATAGTTATGACGCGCGTTTCATAAAAAAATGGTGTAGCGCAGATTTCATTTAGCTCTGTGCTCTAATAAAATTACTGTAAGAGGGATCGGTTGTTCATTTAATATAAACTTATTATCTCATTTTGTTGTGTTCAAATTAGCAGATTATCATGTGTTCTTATTGTGACTTAGAAGGCATCATAACTTGTATTTATTTAACTTTTGAACTGCTGATGGGAGCCTATCACACATTGAGTTTAACAGGAGACAAGAGTATTGCACATCAGTTAGTACTAATAATTTTCTTGTGAGGACAATTCTTGTATTTTAGTAATAGCACCAGAAATTTATAATAACTACGACTGGTATTGAGCAATGTGATGACATTATCTTAATATATAAAGGAACAAGCGATTTTCTGGCGACAACGCCCAGCCTAAACCGCTGAAGTTAGAAAGCTGAAATTTGGAAGGTAGGTTCCTTTTACAACACAAGCACCCGCTAAGAAGGGATTTTTGGAAATTCCACCCCTAAGGGGGATGGAAGTTTTTTTGGTCTTTTTTCTAACTCTGTAACCGGTAGCCAGATTTTCTTGAAATTTACAGGAAATACTAAACATACAAAAATATTGAACACATGTTTCAGCATTTTCCAAAATATTCCTGAAAATAGGGTGAAATGGGTCATTCAAGTTTGAGATTCGTATTTTGGCTCCATATTGAAATGTCTATAACTTTTTGATATAGCATACTAATGACTTGAAACTTTCAGTATGTATTGAAAAAACTATAAATCAAACCATGTGTTTCAGGATTTTTCAAAAATGTTACTATATAAGTTTAAAAAGGTAGTCGAATTACTTAAGATTTTTGAGATTTTTTTTAACAAATGACCCAACATGAAACTTACTCAGAATACTAAACAAACAAAAATATTGAACACGTATTTCAGGATTTTTTCAAATATTCCTGAAAAAACATCAAAATATAAAGAAACAAGCGATTTCCTGGCGACAACGCCCAGCCTAAACCGCTGAAGCTAGAAAGCTGAAATTTAGAAGGTAGGTTCCTTTTACAACACAAGCACCCGCTAAGAAGGGATTATCTTAATATATAAAGGAACGAGCGATTTTCTGGCGACAACGCCCAGCCTAAACCGCTGAAGTTAGAAAGCTGAAATTTGGAAGGTAGGTTCCTTTTACAACACAAGCACCCGCTAAGAAGGGATTTTTGGAAATTCTACGCCTAAGGGGGTGAAAAGGGGGACGGAAGTTTTTTTGGTCATTTTTCTAACTCTGTAACCGGTTGCCCGATTTTCTTGAAATTTACAGGAAATACTAAACATAAAAAAATATTGAACACGTGTTTCAGCATTTTTCAAAATATTCCTGAAAATAGGGTGAAATGGGTCATTCAAGTTTGAGATTCGTATTTTGGCTCCATATTGAAATGTCTATAACTTTTTGATATAGCATACTAATGACTTGAAACTTTCAGTATGTATTGAAAAAACTATAAATCAAACCACGTGTTTCAGGATTTTTGAAAATGTTACTATATAAGTTAAAAAAGGAAGTCGAATTACTTAAGATTTTTGAGATTTTTTTTAACAAATGACCCAACATGAAACTTACTCAGAATACTAAACAAACAAAAATATTGAACACGTATTTCAGGATTTTTTCAAATATTCCTGAAAAAACATCAAAATATAAAGAAACAAGCGATTTCCTACCGACAACGCCCAGCCTAAACCGCTGAAGCTAGAAAGCTAAAATTTAGAAGGTAGGTTCCTTTTACATCACAAGCACCCGCTTAGAAGGGATTTTTGGAAATTCCACTGTGAAAAGGGGGATGAAGTTTTTTTGGTCTATTTTCGAACTCTGTAACCGGTAGCCCGATTTTCTTGAAATTTACAGGAAATACTAAACATACAAAAATATTGAACACGTGTTTCAGCATTTTTCAAAATAGTCCTGAAAATAGGGTGAAATGGGTCATTCAAGTTTGAGATTCGTATTTTGGCTCCATATTGAAATGTCTATAACATTTTAATATAGCATACTAATGACTTGAAACTTTCAGTATGTACTGATAAAACTATAAATTAAAACATGTGTTTCAGGATTTTTCAAAAATATCACTATATAAGTATGAAAAGGAAGTCAAACTATTGAGGTTATTGTGGTGAAATTTATCAACCATTGACGCTATTGGCTTGAAATTTACAGAGAAAACTAAACATACAAAAATATTGAACACGTATTTCAGGATTTTTCAAAATATTCCTGAAAATAGAGTGAAATGGGTTATTCAAGTTTGAGTGATTCGTATTTTGGCTCCGTATTGAAATGTCTATAACTTTTTAATATAGCATACTAATGACTTGAAAATTTCAGTATGTACTGAAAAAAGTATAAATTGAAACACGTGTTTAAGGATTTTTCCAAAATGTGACTGTATAAGTATGAAAAAGAAATTGAATTATTGAGGTTATTGTGGTGAAATTTATCAACAATTGACGCTATTGGCTTGAAATTCACAGAGAAAACTAAACAAACAAAAATATTGAATACATATTTTAGAATTTTTCAAAATAATCCTGAAAATGGGATGAAATCGGTTATTCAAGTTTGAGATTCGTAGTTTGGCTCCGTATTTAACTGTCTATAACTTTTTAATATAGCATACTTATGACTTGAAACTTTCAGTATGTATTGAAAAAACTATAAATCAAACCACGTGTTTCAGGATTTTTCCAAAATGTTACTGTAAAAGTATTAAAAAGAAATTGAATTATTGAGGTTATTGTGGTGAAATTTATCAACCATTGACGCTATTGGCTTGAAATTTACAGAAAAAACTAAACAAACAAAAAAATTGAATACGTATTTTAGTATTTTCAAAATAATCCTGAAAATGGGATAAAAACGGTTATTCAAATTTGAGATTCGTAGTTTGGCTCTGTATTGAAATGTCTAAATCTTTTTAATGTAGCGTACTAATGAATTTTTGTATGTCCTGAAAAAAACATTAAATTCAATATGTATATCAGGATTTTCCAAAATATTCCTTAAAATGGGTTGACACGGGTTATTAAAGTTTGAGTTATTGACCGTATTGAAATGATTGTAACTTTTTTATGAAGGATAACGACATAAAATTTCAAATATACTGGAAAAACAATAAATAAAAATAGGTGTTTCAGAGTTTTTCATAAAAGTTACTATATAGTATAAAAGGATGTCGATTTCTTAAGAGTTTTTAGAAGTTTTCCCAATTTACTTGAAATTTACAAACAATACCAAACAAACAAAAATATAGAATACTTATTCAGGATTTTTCAAAATATGCCTGAAAATGGGGTGAAACGGGTTATTCAAGTTTGAGATTTGTAGTTTGGCTCCGTATTGAAATGTCTTTAACATTTTTTATATGGCGTATTAACGAATTTGAAGCTCCCAGTGTGTACTGAAAAAACAATAAATAATAACATGTGTTTCAGAGTTTTTCATAAAAGTTACTTTATATGTATAAAAAATAAGTAGATATATTTCTGTTTTTTTTTTGCAATTTTGTACATAGCTGGAAAATTACATTTCAAAAATAAGCAAACAAAAATATTTAATACATTTTTCAAAATATTCCTGAAAATGGGGTGAAACGGATTATTCAAGTTTGAGTGATTCGTAGTTTGGCTCCGTATGACTTTTAATTAAGGATGGTAAACAACTTAACATTTCAAAAATATACTAAAAGAACAATAAATAAAAACACGTGTTTCAGAGTTTTTAATGACTTTCTTAACTTATGTGACTTTTTATCCTTGGTCCCAATTACCTCAAAACTTGCTGACAATACTTAAAATATAAATTTATAGAACATGTCGTATTTAATGACTTTCAACACAAAATAGTTTTTGAAGTTATTCAGGTTTTTTGTTAGTTTTAACCAATATTTACTTGAAACGTAGAAAGAAAACTAAAATCCTTGGTACCTAAACACATGTTTCTGGATTTTTTTTTATGTGTATTGATATTGATGTATATGGCTTTATGACAGCGTAGGATTCAAAAATGCAACAAGTTCACCGTAGAAAATAAAATAGTTTGGTGCGTATCGGCTGTAACTTAAAAATTCTGTTTTATTAACCTTAAATGATCGGTAGGTATACAGGGTGGTTTCTGAGAAGGAAATGGATGACCAAATCCGAAACCATGAGTTAAAAATACGTCTTGATTCATGACTTCGATTTATGAGAAAACCATACCTGCCAGATTTTTTTATTTTGTTGGATGATCACTAAAAAATACACCCTACATTTTAATAGCAACAGATTTGGTTGCTAATAAGAAGTATCATTCTTTGAAAAGAAATGCACAATTGATAATCGAAAAAAGGTCATTATTTAAAATTTTGTTCGAATACTCACTCTACTTAGATCCAGGTAATTTATTATGGTACAGAGTAATTTTGACAAATTTTTTGAACAACTGGTGTGCTTGCCACTAGCCAGCCTTTAATTCAATGTTGGTTTTTCCTCCATAAAATTTCGTTTTAATTTTTTTTTATTCGTAATATTTTTTTTGAACTTTGTCCGTGACTCCTTTCGCGACTGTTAGTCGCATGGTTTCTGATTTTGCTATCCAGTCCCATCTTAGAAAGCCAATCTGTAGATATATTTAAATAAAATAGGATTAGGTAATTTACAAATAAAATGGGCTAAAGTAGAATGTTTGTAGTCCACCGTGTCATTAGATTCACTATAAAAAATACAGTTAACGGTTATTTTTTTTTAAGAAAACACATGGGCTTATACATGATATTAAAGCGGGTTTCAATTTCCGACTCTTAAAATAGGGTATTAGCTGATTTCGTCAAGATTTTTTTACTCTAAAGTCCACGCAAATGAAATTGCGAGCGGGTCAGCTAGTCTTAATATATAAAGGAACGAGCGATTTTCTGGCGACAACGCCCAGCCTAAACCGCTGAAGTTAGAAAGCTGAAATTTGGAAGGTAGGTTCCTTTTACAACACAAGCACCCGCTAAGAAGGGATTTTTGGAAATTCCACCCCTGAGGGGGTGAAAAGGGGGATGGAAGTTTTTTTGGTCTTTTTTCTAACTCTGTAACCGGTAGCCCGATTTTCTTGAAATTTACAGGAAATAATAAACATAGAAAAATATTGAACACGTGTTTCAGCATTTTTCAAAATATTCCTGAAAATAGGGTGAAATGGGTCATTCAAGTTTGAGATTCGTATTTTGGCTCCATATTGAAATGTCTATAACTTTTTGATATAGCATACTAATGACTTGAAACTTTCAGTATGTATTGAAAAAACTATAAATCAAACCACGTGTTTCAGGATTTTTCGAAAATGTTACTATATAAGTTTAAAAAGGAAGTCGAATTACTTAAGATTTTTGAGATTTTTTTTAACAAATGACCCAACATGAAACTTACTCAGAATACTAAACAAACAAAAATATTGAACACGTATTTCAGGATTTTTTCAAATAATCCTGAAAAAACATCAAAACATAAAGAAACATTTCCTACCGACAACGCCCAGCCTAAACCGCTGAAGCTAGAAAGCTGAAATTTAGAAGGTAGGTTCCTTTTACAACACAACCACCCGCTTAAAGGGATTTTTGGAAATTCCACCCCTAAGGGGGCGAAAAGGGGGATGGAAGTTTTTTTGGTCATTTTTCTAACTCTGTAACCGGTAGCCCGATTTTCTTGAAATTTACAGGAAATACTAAACATATAAAAATATTGAACATGTATTTCAGCATTTTTCAAAATATTCCTGAAAATAGGGTGAAATGGGTCATTCAAGTTTGAGATTCGTATTTGGCTCCATATTGAAATGTCTATAACTTTTTGATATAGCATACTAATGACTTGAAACTTTCAGTATGTAATGAAAAATTTATAAATCAAACCACGTGTTTCAGGATTTTTCAAAAATCTTAATATATAAAGGAACGAGCGATTTTCTGGCGACAACGCCCAGCCTAAACCGCTGAAGTTAGAAAGCTGAAATTTGGAAGGTAGGTTCCTTTTACAACACAAGCACCCGCTAAGAAGGGATTTTTGGAAATTCCACCCCTAAGGGGGTGAAAAGGGGGATGGAAGTTTTTTTGGTTATTTTTCTAACTCTGTAACCGGTAGCCCGATTTTCTTGAAATTTATAGGAAATACTAAACATACAAAAATATTGAACACGTGTTTCAGCATTTTTCAAAATATTCCTGAAAATAGGGTGAAATGGGTCATTCAAGTTTGAGATTCGTATTTTGGCTCCATATTGAAATGTCTATAACTTTTTGATATAGCATACTTATGACTTGAAACTTTCAGTATGTATTAAAAAAACTATAAGTCAAACCACGTGTTTCAGGATTTTTCAAAAATGTTACTATATAAGTTTAAAAAGGAAGTAGAACTATTGAGGTTATTGTGGTGAAATTTATCAACCATTGACGCTATTGGCTTAGAATTTACAGAGAAAACTACACAAACAAAAATATTGAATACGTATTTTAGGATTTTTCTAAATAATCCTGAAAATGGGATTAAAACGGTTATTCAAGTTTGAGATTCGTAGTTTGGCTCCGTATTCAAATGTCTAAATCATTTTAAGTACTACGTACTTATTACTTTTGCATGTCCTAAAAAAAACAAAAAAATTAATAATATTTATTTCAGGATTTCCCCAAACATTCCTGAAAATGGGTTGACAGAGGTGATTTAAGTTTGAGTGATTTGTAGTTTGCTCCATATTGAAATGTTTTTAACTTTTTAATGAAGGATGGTAACGACATAAAATTTCAAATAGGTATACATAATACCTATTTGAAATTTTAGTAGTAAGTACAATAAATAAAAATAGGTAATTCAGAATTTTTCATTAAAATTTCGTTAAAAGTATAAAAAGAAGTCGAATCACCTAAGATTTTTTGGAATTTTTAACTTTTCTCCCAATCAGCTTGAAACAAAATTAATAATAATATATAATACTTATTTCTGGATTTATCAAAATATGCCTGAAAATGGGGTGAAACGGGTTATTCAAGTTTGAGATTTATAGTTTGGCTCCGTATTGAATAACTTTTTAATATGGCGTATAGTTTACTGTTTAGTTTACAAAAAAAGGAACACGTATTTCAGAGCTTTTCATAAAAGTTACTCAATAAGTACCTATACAAAAGGTAAGGGTATTAATGACTTTTCGTTTCAAAAATATACTGTAAAAACAATGATTAAAAACAAGAGTTCCGAAGTTTTCTTTTTTTAGTCTTTTAATAAGGACAATAATACATGAGAAGTTTTTAAGGACTTTTTAACTTATGTGACTTTTTATCCAGTGTCGAAACTACCTAGAAACTTGCTGATAATACTTAAAATATCAATTTATTGAACATATGTGTTTAATGGTTTTTCAACATAAAATAGGTTTTGAAGTTATTCAGGTTTTTTGTAAGTTCATAAGGATCATTCTTTGAAAAGAAATGCATAATTAATATTCAAAAGAAAAGGTTATTATTTAAAATTTTGTTTGAATACTCACTCTACTTAGATTCAGGTAATTTATTTATAGTACTTTAATTCAATGGTGTTTTTTCCTCGATAAAATATAAATTCGTAATATTTTTTTTTTACTTTGTCCGTGACTCCTTTCACGACTGTTAGCCGCATGGCTTCTGATTTTGCCATCCAATCCCATCTCAGAAAGCCAATCTGTAGATATATTTAAATAAAATAGGATTAGGAAATTTACAAACAAATTGGTTTATAGTAGAATGTCCACCGTGTCATTAGATTCTCTATAAAAAAATACAGTAAATGATTATTAAAAAAAAACTCATTATAATAGGCTTATACATGATATTAAAAGCGGGTTTCGATTTCCGACTCTTTAAATAGGGTATTAGCTGATTTCGTCAAGAAGTTTTACCCTAAAGTCCACGCAAATGAAATTGCTAAGTAAGGTAAAAAATACGAAATTTTATTATCATCATCATTATCATCACAAGCCTATAATAGTCCACTGCTGGACATAGGCCTCCCCTAATGAGCGCCATAAATGGCATCATTATTTGGGGGTTATTGCCCATAATCCCCACGCTAACACCTAACCATCAGGGTTAAAGTTCCTAATGTTTAGTTTGACTCCGATTGATTAAAGTTCACTAAAATAAAATTTTATTATAATTAATGATAATTATAAACTCAGAATATTTTTAACCATCAGGGTAGGAAAGGTTAAAGTTCCTAATGTTTAGTATGACTCCGATTGATTTAATCTCACTAAAATAAAAAATGTGTATAACATTTTTTAAAACTAGGTACATAAAATGTGCTAAAGATGAAAAGAAAAAAATGCCTATATTTGAAATCAACCGTATCATACGAAAAAAAAAACGGTAAATGGTAATTTTTTTAAAGAAAACCGATTTAACGTGCTTTTACATATATTATAGATATTATAAGAGGGTTTAAGGAATTTCTGACTCATAAAATAGGGTAAGCTGACATCGTGAAGATTTTTTTTACCCTAAAGACCACGCAAATGAAATTGCGAGCGGGTCAGCTATTTTTAAAGCAATCATAAATCTTAATCTTATAATATATAAAGGAACGAGCGATTTTCTGGCGACAACGCCCAGCCTTAACCGCTGAAGTTAGAAAGCTGAAATTCAGAAGGTAGGTTCCTTTTACAACACAAGCACCCGCTAAGAAGGGATTTTTGGAAATTCCACCCCTAAGGGGGTGAAAAGGGGGATGGAAGTTTTTTTGGTCTTTTTTCTAACTCTGTAACCGGTAGCCCAATTTTCTTGAAATTTACAGGAAATACTAAACATAAAAAAATATTGAACACGTGTTTCAGCATTTTTCAAAATATTCCTGAAAATAGGGTGAAATGGGTCATTCAAGTTTGAGATTCGTATTTTGGCTCCATATTGAAATGTCTACAACTTTTTGATATAGCATACTAATGACTTGAAACTTTCAGTGTGTATTGAAAAAACTATAAATCAAACCACGTGTTTCAGGATTTTTCGAAAATGTTGCTATATAAGTTTAAAAAGGAAGTCGAATTACTTAAGATTTTTGAGATTTTTTTTAACAAATGACCCAACATGAAACTTACTCAGAATACTAAACAAACAAAAATATTGAACACGTATTTCAGGATTTTTTCAAATATTCCTGAAAAAACATCAAAATATAAAGAAACAAGCGATTTCCTACCGACAACGCCCAGCCTAAACCGCTGAAGCTAGAAAGCTGAAATTTAGAAGGTAGGTTCCTTTTACAACACAAGCACCCGCTAAGAAGGGATTATCTTAATATATAAAGGAACAAGCGATTTTCTGGCGACAACGCTCAGCCTAAACCGCTGAAGTTAGAAAGCTGAAATTTGGAAGGTAGGTTCCTTTTACAACACAAGCACCCGCTAAGAAGGGATTTTTGGAAATTCCACCCCTAAGGGGGTGAAAAGGGGGATGGAAGTTTTTTTGGTCTTTTTTCTAACTCTGTAACCGGTAGCCCAATTTTCTTGAAATTTACAGGAAATACTAAACATAAAAAAATATTGAACACGTGTTTCAGCATTTTTCAAAATATTCCTGAAAATAGGGTGAAATGGGTCATTCAAGTTTGAGATTCGTATTTTGGCTCCATATTGAAATGTCTATAACTTTTTGATATAGCATACTAATGACTTGAAACTTTCAGTATGTATTGAAAAAACTATAAATCAAACCAAGTGTTTCAGGATTTTTCGAAAATGTTACTATATAAGTTTAAAAAGGAAGTCGAATTTCTTAAGATTTTTGAGATTTTTTTTAACAAATGACCCAACATGAAACTTACTCAGAATACTAAACAAACAAAAATATTGAACATGTATTTTAGGATTTTTTCAAATATTCCTGAAAAAACATCAAAATATAAAGGAACATGCGATTTTCTGGCGACAACGCCCAGCCTAAACCGCTGAAGCTAGAAAGCTGAAATTTGGAAGGTAGGTTCCTTTTAAAACACAAGCACCCGCTGAGAAGGGATTTTTGGAAATTCAACCCTTAAGGGGGTGAAAAGGGGGGTGGAAGTTTTTTTGGTTGTTTTTCTAACTCTGTAACCGGTGGCCCGATATTCTTGAAATTTACAGGGAACACTAAACATACAAAAATATTGAACACGTGTTTCAGGATTTGTCAAAATATTCCTGAAAATAGGGTGAAATGGGTCATTCAAGTTTGAGATTCGTATTTTGGCTCCATATTGAAATGTCTATAACTTTTTGATATAGCATACTAATGACTTGAAACTTTCAGTATGTATTGAAAAAACTATAAATCAAACCAAGTGTTTCAGGATTTTTCGAAAATGTTACTATATAAGTTTAAAAAGGAAGTCGAATTTCTTAAGATTTTTGAGATTTTTTTTAACAAATGACCCAACATGAAACTTACTCAGAATACTAAACAAACAAAAATATTGAACATGTATTTTAGGATTTTTTCAAATATTCCTGAAAAAACATCAAAATATAAAGGAACATGCGATTTTCTGGCGACAACGCCCAGCCTAAACCGCTGAAGCTAGAAAGCTGAAATTTGGAAGGTAGGTTCCTTTTAAAACACAAGCACCCGCTGAGAAGGGATTTTTGGAAATTCAACCCTTAAGGGGGTGAAAAGGGGGGTGGAAGTTTTTTGGTTGTTTTTCTAACTCTGTAACCGGTGGCCCGATATTCTTGAAATTTACAGGGAACACTAAACATACAAAAATATTGAACACGTGTTTCAGGATTTGTCAAAATATTCCTGAAAATAGGGTGAAATGGGTTATTCAAGTTTGAGATTCGTAGTTTGGCTCCGTATTGAAATGTCTATAACTTTTTAATATAGCATACCAATGACTTGAAACTTTCAGTATGTATTGAAAAAACAATAAGTCAAACCACGTGTTTCAGGATTTTTCAAAAATGTTACTATATAAGTATAAAAAGGAAGTCGAATTTCTTAAGATTTTTGAGATTTTTTTTAACAAATGACCCAACATGAAACTTACTCAGAATACTAAACAAACAAAAATATTGAACATGTATTTCAGGATTTTTTCAAATATTCCTGAAAAAACATCAAAATATAAAGGAACATGCGATTTTCTGGCGACAACGCCCAGCCTAAACCGCTGAAGCTAGAAAGCTGAAATTTGGAAGATAGGTTCCTTTTAAAACACAAGCACCCGCTAAGAAGGGATTTTCGGAAATTCAACCCTTAAGGGGGTGAAAAGGGGGGTGGAAGTTTTTTTGGTTGTTTTTCTATCTCTGTAACCGGTAGCCCGATTTTCTTGAAATTTACAGGGAACACTAAACATACAAAAATATTGAACATGTGTTTCAGGATTTTTCAAAATAATCCTGAAAATAGGGTGAAATGGGTTATTCAAGTTTGAGATTCGTAGTTTGGCTCCGTATTGAAATGTCTATAACTTTTTAATATAGCATACTAATGACTTGAAACTTTCAGTATGTATTGAAAAAATTATAAATCAAACCACGTGTTTCAGGATTTTGTAAAAATGTCAATACATAAGTATGAAAAGGAAGTGGAACTATTGAGGTTATTGTGGTGAAATTTATCAACCATTAACGCTATTGGCTTAAAATTTACAGAGAAAACTACACAAACAAAAATATTGAATATGTATTTTAGGATTTTTCAAAATAATCCTGAAAATGGGATAAAAACGGTTAGGTATTCAAGTTTGAGATTGGCTAAAGTAGAATGTTTGAAGTCCATCGTATCATTATCATTCACTATGAAAAAAATACAGTAAATGGTTATTTTTTAAAGAGAACCCTTATAACGGGATTACGGGATACATGATATTTAAAGCGGGTTTCAGGAATTTCCGACTCTTAAAATAGGGTATTAGCTGATTTCGTCAAGATTTTTTACCCTAAAGTCCACGGAAATGAAATTGCGAGGGGGTCAGCTAGACCCCCTCGCAAAATAATCCTGAAAATGGGATGAAATCGGTTATTCAAGTTTGAGATTCGTAGTTTGGCTCCGTATTTAACTGTCTATAACTTTTTAATATAGCATAGTTATGACTTGAAACTTTCAGTATGTATTGAAAAAACTATAAATCAAACCACATGTTTCAGGATTTTTCAAAAATGTTACTATATAAGTATAAAAAGGAAGTCGAATTATTGAGGTTATTGTGGTGAAATTTATCAACCATTGACGCTATTGGCTTGAAATTTACAGAGAAAACTAAACAAACAAAAATATTGAATACGTATTTTAGGATTTTTCAAAATAATCCTGAAAATGGGATAAAAACGGTTATTCAAGTTTGAGATTCGTAGTTTGGCTCCGTATTTAAATATATATAACTTTTTAATATAGCATACTAATGACTTGAAAATTTCAATATGTATTGAAAAAACTATAAATTAAAACACATGTTTCAGGATTTTTCCAAAATGTTACTGTAAAAGTATGAAAAAGAAATTTAATTATTTAGGTTATTGTGGTGAAATTTATCAACCATTGACGCTATTGGCTTGAAATTTACAGAGAAAACTAAACAAACAAAAATATTGAACACGTATTTTAGGATTTTCAAAATAATACTGAAAATGGGATAAAAACGGTTATTCAAGTTTGAGATTCGTAGTTTGGCTCCGTATTGAAATGTCTAAATCTTTTTAATATAGCGTACTAATGAATTTTTTTATGTCCTGAAAAAAACATTAAATTCAATATGTATATCAGGATTTTCCAAAATATTCCTTAAAATGGGTTGACACAGGTTATTAAAGTTTGAGTGAATGGTAGTTTGGCTCCGTATTGAAATGATTGTAACTTTTTAATGAAGGATAACGACATAAAATTTCAAATATATACTGGAAAAACAATAAATAAAAATAGGTGTTTCATAGTTTTTCATAAAAGATACTTTATATGTATAAAAAATAAGTAGATATATTTATGTTTTTTTTTGCAATTTTGTACATAGCTGGAAAATTTCATTTCAAAAATAAGCATACAAAAATAAGTTCACCGTAGAAAATAAAATAGTTTGGTGCGTATCGGCTGTAACTTAAAAATTCTGTTTTATTAACCCTAAATGATCGGTAGGTATACAGGGTGGTTTCTGAGAAGGAAATGGATGACTAAATCCGAAACCATGAGTTAAAAATACGTCTTGATTCATGACTTCGATTTATGAGAAAACAATACCTGCCAGATTTTTTTATATTGTTGGATGATCTCTAAAAATACACCCTACATTTTTATAGCAACAGATTTGATTGCTAATAAGAAGTATCATTCTTTGAAAAGAAATGCACAATTGATAATCAAAAAAAGGTCATTATTTAAAATTTTGTTCGAATACTCACTCTACTTAGATCCAGGTAATTTATTATGGTACAGAGTTTTGTTTAATTTTTTTTTTATTCGTAATATTTTTTTGAACTTTGTCCGTGACTCTTTTCGCGACTGTTAGTCGCATGGTTTCTGATTTTGCTATCCAGTCCCATCTTAGAAAGCCTGTTATCTTAGAAAGCCTGTTGAAATCTGTTATTTAAATAAAATAGGATTAGGTAATTTACAGATGATAGAATGTTTGTAGTCCACCGTGTCATTAGATTCACTATAAAAAAATACAGTAAACGGTTATTTTTTTAAGAAAACGCATGGGCTTATACATGATATTAAAAGCGGGTTTCAATTTCCGACTCTTAAAATAGGGTATTAGCTGATTTCGTCAAGATTTTTTTACTCTAAAGTCCACGCAAATGAAATTGCGAGCGGGTCAGCTAGTCTTAATATATAAAGGAACAAGCGATTTTCTGGCGACAACGCCCAGCCTAAACCGCTGAAGTTAGAAAGCTGAAATTCGGAAGGTAGGTTCCTTTTACAACACAAGCACCCGCTAAGAAGGGATTTTTGGAAATTCCACCCCTAAGGGGGTGAAAAGGGGGATGGAAGTTTTTTTGGTCTTTTTTCTAACTCTGTAACCGGTAGCCCGATTTTCTTGAAATTTACAGGAAATACTAAACATAAAAAAATATTGAACACGTGTTTCAGCATTTTTCAAAATATTCCTGAAAATAGGGTGAAATGGGTCATTCAAGTTTGAGATTCGTATTTTGGCTCCATATTGAAATGTCTATAACTTTTTGATATAGAATACTAATGACTTGAAACTTTCAGTATGTATTGATAAAACTATAAATCAAACCACGTGTTTCAGCATTTTTCAAAAATGTTACTATATAAGTTTAAAAAGGAAGTCGAATTACTTAAGATTTTTGAGATTTTTTTTAACAAATGACCCAACATGAAACTTACTCAGAATACTAAACAAACAAAAATATTGAACACGTATTTCAGGATTTTTTCAAATATTCCTGAAAAAACATCAAAATATAAAGAAACAAGCGATTTCCTACCGACAACGCCCAGTCTAAACCGCTGAAGCTAGAAAGCTGAAATTTAGAAGGTAGGTTCCTTTTACAACACAAGCACCCGCTAAGAAGGGATTATCTTAATATATAAAGGAACAAGCGATTTTCTGGCGACAACGCCCAGCCTAAACCGCTGAAGTTAGAAAGCTGAAATTCGGAAGGTAGGTTCCTTTTACAACACAAGCACCCGCTAAGAAGGGATTTTTGGAAATTCCACCCCTAAGGGGGTGAAAAGGGGGATGGAAGTTTTTTTGGTCTTTTTTCTAACTCTGTAACCGGTAGCCCGATTTTCTTGAAATTTACAGGAAATACTAAACATAAAAAAATATTGAAAACGTGTTTCAGCATTTTTCAAAATATTCCTGAAAATAGGGTGAAATGGGTCATTCAAGTTTGAGATTCGTATTTTGGCTCCATATTGAAATGTCTATAACTTTTTGATATAGCATACTAATGACTTGAAACTTTCAGTATGTATTGAAAAAACTATAAATCAAACGACGTGTTTCAGCATTTTTCAAAAATGTTACTATATAAGTTTAAAAAGGAAGTCGAATTACTTAAGATTTTTGAGATTTTTTTTAACAAATGACCCAACATGAAACTTACTCAGAATACTAAACAAACAAAAATATTGAACACGTATTTCAGGATTTTTTCAAATATTCCTGAAAAAACATCAAAATATAAAGAAACAAGCGATTTCCTACCGACAACGCCCAGTCTAAACCGCTGAAGCTAGAAAGCTGAAATTTAGAAGGTAGGTTCCTTTTACAACACAAGCACCCGCTAAGAAGGGATTATCATAATATCATAATATATAAGCGTCGATTACCACTCACTCACTCACTCATTGACATAATTGTTCTCCCTGATGGTGGATGGGGAGGTATGGTTTTTATTGCTTAACTTTAAAGATTCGTTCAATTGGACCCGGGGAAAATTCCGACTTTTCCGATTTTTCAACTTCTTGTACTCGAAAAGACGATTTCAAAAAGGGTCGATTTCGAGGTCTTTTTTGAGAAATTTGAATTTTTTTTTTCGTCATCCTGTAGAGGAAGCAATTCCGCATCGAGTGCTGTTCATCCGCCCCCTCCAGGGTGCACCACCTCGACGTGGTGAGGGAAAGCAGCTTCTCCGCGAGGGTTTTCGCCCCCTGGCCGCCGAACCGAGCCGCGCCGCATCGTCCGGTGGTGGAAACCAGTTTAGTCGTGCCAAGCGCCATCCGTTTCAGTAAAAAAAAATCCTCCAGGGTGCACCCCCTGGACGTGGCAACCGAAAACGTGACTGCGGTTCCTCGAGTGAATAGCGGCCCCAATCGGCCGCGGGCTCGTGTTTCATACGTGAATCTTCCTCTTGAATTGTTCTATCCGATAAAAAAAAGTTCTTTGAAATCGGTTCACAACTTTCCGAGATATAAGCATGCAAAGAGCCGAAAGAATGTCGAAGTCGAAGGCGAGCCGACGCGTGCCGCGGTTGACCTTGACAAACAGTGCAAACAGCTACAACAGCCATGCAGTAAAAGATTCAAACGCATACAGAATAAGGTTCAATATAGAATGGCATGCTACGTTGCCAAGTGGGTGTTTCATGTGACGTCATCCGCTTTATTTTCTGTCTTTGTTTTCAACGTAGGCATTTACATTATGTTAGAGTAGGACAGCAATCGCGCTGGGTCCGTCCGACGTCATCCCATTGTTTTCAATAGTGATGTGATGGTTAGAAAAAAGAATGAATGTAGGTAATAAAATCGATTACAAAAAAATCGTTGGCATTTATTTTGGTAAATATAAACAAGGAAGTAGGTACAGTGTTCAATTGAGTAGTATATATTTTATTTTATAAATGAGTATTGAGTTACTTCCACTTATGTTTGTTGATTCATACAATGAGCACTTCTCTTCTAAATTATAAACATTGAAGGGCAAAATGATTAAATGTAATTCATTCATTTTATAGTTTGACCGAAACTTGACCGCCTCTGTACCACGCCTGAGGTATGCGAGCGCACGGCGTGGCCGTTGGGTAGGTAGTTTTCTACCGGACTGTCAATGTCAGACGCACACGAGATAAAGATCCATAGATGGGTCGATCTTTGTTTCGTGATGTCAGGACCGTCATTTTTAAAGCAAACTTATAATTACCAAGCAAATAAAGGAAAACTTTAACATCATTTTCATCTACTAACCCCTTCAGATAACGTTACTAACATGTAATGAAATATGCAATAATATTACGTTGAAATAATCGATAATCGTTTTTATTTTCACACGAATCAAACCTTGGAATGTTGTCCCCTCACTACACTACATTCAATTCCTTCATTCTCATTGTTTCCCAGTGTTGCTGATTTAGAATTTTTCAAGCTAAATTTGGCATATTTTCTTTCTGTCTAGAACATTATTTTGTCGTTTATGCTAATAGCATATTTTTTGGCATATTTTTTAAAAAACATGAAACGTACAAACATTTATTAAAATTTAAACACGAAACGAACAATCTTTTTTGTGATTTCTGGGGGATTCTCCAATAAAACTGTTTAGTTTTGTGAGATGGATACCATAAACAAACAATATTTCTTCTCTCCCTCTTCTCTGTAGAAATGAGTGAGAAAAAACATCCTCAATCACTCATTACTTATCTAAAACAATAATTGAAAGTGGAAGCAGAAACAGTGTGAACCTGGAAGCAAATGCCCGAGTTCAAAGAGTGGTTACAGCCCGTTGAAAAAGATACGACAAATATTTATTTTACAATAGGCACTTACAGTAGGTACTTACGCTCTGTAAGTGCGACATTATTGCTGAATAATATTATTCAAAGCAACTTATTACATCAATCTGTCTGTATAAGCAATAGAGCCAATCAAGTCACAAGATTAAGAAGATTCGAAACTAATTGGAATAATGCTACGAACAAAACATCTGTATGTTTTTTATTAACTTTAATTAATTTGGCATATTTTTTTTAGCATATTTTAAAAAAATTAGCATAATTTTGGCATTTTTTTTTAACATCGATTTAGCATATTTCGTAGTAGCTCAGTTGGCAACACAACACTGTTCCAAACTTTTGTAAAAGTTCTGGACCGTTATAGAAAATTTGTGTTATTTTTCTATTTTTGGTGATAATAAGTGTATTGTGTGTATAAATAACTCAATTTATCGTGCGCCTTATCTGGTAAGTGAATTTTTATTTTGACTATGTACTAAAAACCAGTTCAAACCGTTTATTATGTCTTCGTAAATGCGGGTCACTGTGGAGTTTACGGGACGCAAAAAAATTATGTTTTTTTTTTCAAGGTCAAGGTCATTGACCTTTGACCTAAGGTTCAATGCACCTTAGATAAGTGACCTTGAGTCATTAACCTCAAGGTCACTGAACTTTTTTTGTAAAAACGATGGTTTTCGCTGGAGTCGATACCGGAAAATTAAATTAATCATTTTCGTGCACATGTCAGTGACCTTTGAGGTCAAGGTCGCTGACCTTTTTTGTAAAATCGTTGGTTTTTGCTGGAGTCGATGCCGAAAAGTTAAATTAATGATTTTCGAGCACATGTCAGTGACCTTTGAGGTCAAGGTCACTGACCTTTTTTGTAAAAACGTTGGATTTCGCTAGAGTCGATACCGGAAAGTTAAATTAATCATTTTCGAGCACATGTCAGTGACCTTTGAGGTCAAGGTCGCTGACCTTTTTTGTAAAATCGTTGGTTTTTGCTGGAGTCGATGCCGGAAAGTTTCAGGATCGCGATAGCTCCGGCGCTGCGGGAAGTGCAGCCTCTCCGCCATTGCGTAACAAGGGACAGGCACCACTGCTCACCTCCGCAGCTTCGGCTTTTTGGTCGCCTTCGGCGACCAGCCTCAGCCGCTGTGGCTCGCGCGGTGCCTGTCCCTTGTTACGGCTGGCGGAGGCTGCACTCCCTTCGCGCCTCCGGCTTATTATATACACTCTAGGGGCGCCACGCACAAGACCACGTGGAGTCGGGGTACTCTGTATCGGATCCGCCAATCAAATTGAACCTAATCAACTCTTATCGGAATGCTCTGTATCGGTATCTGTATCGGACACAGTTTGATCTCTAGCGCCGAGGTCATTGAACTTTGGGGTCAATCAGCTGAACCAAAGTTGCACCCCTAGTGACCCTCTTTCTGATGGCATAAGAAAAAATATATGTTATATATATATAAAAAAAATACATGTCGAAAATTTTCTAAGTCTTTTTCGCCTTTAAACTGAACGACATACTTTGACCTCTAGCACCGAGGTCATTGAACTTTGGGGTAGATCACCTAAACCAAAGTTGCACCCCTAGTGACCCTCTTTACGATGCCATAAGAAAAAACATGTGTTATATATACGCCCAAAAAAACATCTTTCGAAAATTTTCTAAGTCTTTTTCGGCTTTAAACTGAACGACATACTTTGACCTCTAGCACCGAGGTCATTGAACTTTGGGGTAGATCACCTGAACTAAAGTTGCACCCCTAGTGACCCTCTTTACGTAGCCATAAAAAAAAATATATGTTATATATACATAAAAAAATTCGTCGAAAATTTTCTAAGTCCTGCGTCCCGTAAACTCCACTCCAACCCAGTAGTCTTACCTATTAGTAAATTACCCTTTTCACTGCCACATTCCACCGCAGAAGTCGAAGACGTCCATGTTACTATTGACATTTAAATATTAAATCATAATACTGCTTACCTAACCTAATAAATTCTCATTTCTTTCAGATTGGTTCGGCTGCATGGTCAATAATTTTTGCAGTAATTCGCATTGTCAACTTCAGATTTCTAACCAGCTTCAGAACCCAGCTTTGAAACTATCCATTTAAGGTAAGTAAACGAGTTTTTCATACACATTATCTTACATTATTTTAATACCTAACTACTTGTGAGTCGTCAAAATGTTGAATATGAATCAACAACAACATCACCAGCCTATAATAGTCCACTGCTGGACATAGGCCTCCCCTAATGAACGCCATAGATGGCATCATTATGTGGGGGTTATTGTCGCAGGGACGCAGGGGATCGCAGTTTGGTGTAGTTGTTCTGCAGAAGGCTCTGCTGCCCGCCCCCCGCTGTGTTTCCCTTGGTCGCCTCTTACGACACCCACGGGATGAGTTGGGGTGTTAAAATTCTATGCCAGCAACACACGGCATAATATGAATATAAAATAACATTTAATCGTCCCTCCAAATATCATTTATTTCTTTAAGAGGCCGCAATTGAATAAGCATCCTCCTATGTGGCTGACCTTCGGTTGTGCCTCATCGGTCTTCAACTATATCCTAATATTGTAACTTGAACATAATATTTAATATATCCTCCCTGATAAAAACATTTCCAATAAAAGTGTAATGAAATTACATTAATAACATGTTGATTTTTATGAAATTGAACCTTTATCATGGCGACAATGACGATGGATGATATAAACACTTTTACAGACTTCCCACTGAGAGCTTGCAAATGTTATAAGAATATGTCATGATCAGCAGTCATCATATTACAGTTTGATTTGAGATATAGACAACAATCTATAAAAAACTATAAATGAAGCAATATAAGAAAATAGTTATCTCTTCCAGATGACTTAGATTTTCTAAATCAATTACCATCTATCAAATCTGTCTTACTAATGATTTAGTCGGTCAAACTTTAAATAACAGAGAATGGAATAGAATATTACTTTATTGCACCATCAATACAGTCAAAAGTTTACAATTATGCACAATCTTAATACTAACTGTATCTTAAATGGCAAATATGTGTTCTATATTAGATAATTGACAATTTCAGGACTTGAAGTACCACCAGTAACAGCTCACCTAACAACTAACTGATTGTGTAATGAAAAGCAAGGGGTGACGACGGACGGACTCTAACATGCACTTCAAGATTCGAAACAATGGTAAATATAATCATTCACTCATCATCATAACTTTTTAAATGAATCAATTCAACAAAACAGCTACATGGAAATATTAAGACATAATACTACCAACAAAAATTAATTAACCAGAAATTTGAAACAACCATCTGCAGATCATACAAACACTTGTCCCGAGGCGGGAATCGAACCCGTAACCTCCGGTATCGCAGACGGACCTTGGTTCACCGCGCCACAGAGGCCGTGAATATGTAATGATGTACCAAATTACATGTGCTCTAAATTTCAAATGCACATTATTTTATCTAAAATTTATGTATTCGGACCAATATTTGGAAACCTCTTACATAAATTTATTTAATAGGAATATAAGAAAATGTGGATTAATTATATAGTATATTAGCAATATGTTGATGAATTCAATTTTTCGGTATGCCTGTAATGATAGCTGTACAATATATTCAATAAATAAATAAAATACAACGAAATGACACCAAATAACGCTCAGAATCACACTCAAAAGCTTGATTTCAGATGTTTATCTTGATTTTCTTGACGAAAGTATATTTATAGACTCAGCGATAAAAAGTGTCACAGAAAATAGACAATTTACGTGACAATGAAGACTAATTTGAAAAGGTACATTTACACTTTCTTATTATATAACTGTAAATTCCTCACACTGCTCATTCTTTGTGGTGCTACCTGCGCGCCATGTTAATAATAGGCTTTTGAAATATTAAAACATAACTTTTATTTCAGGGTTTGGCAGAACCATCAACTTCAGAATTCCACACACCTCATCTTTACCACTAATCGCTACTTACAAGAATCTTATGAAACTATCAATGCAAAGGTATGTAAAACTGGTTTTTTTTACACAATTCTTTAATATTATATTATTACCGCATTGCTTGCGAGGCTTGAAAATTTTGAAATATAATCAATTTCTTTGATAGATAACCTGGAATGAATATAATACATACATTTGTGCCAAGGCGGGAATTGAATCCGCATCCTCCTACGTGGCTGACTAATCTTTATAATAACATAAAATATTATGTTGAAGTTATAATATTATTATAACTTCAACATAATATTTTATGTTTACTCCCTGGGATATAAAACATTTCGAATAAAAGTGTTTGTAATTATGCGAAAATTTTGTAGTAAGTTAAATTAATACCATTTTGATTTTTTAGAAACTGAACGTGAATCATGGCGAAGTCGGTCGACTGAGGAGTATACCACGTAACAAAAACAAGACGCGGTTACCAGCGTACCTACACTGCCTTGACTGACGACGCGGCGTATAATGTACAACTCCAAACAAAAGGTAATATTTTTTATATACTCATAAAAAAATTAACTGGAAGAGACGAAATCCCGGTTGTCGAGTGAATAGCGGCCTCAATCGGCTGCCCACCCGCGAGCGTTTTATACGAAAACCTTCCTCTTGAATCGTTCTATCCGGTAAAAAAAAAACGCTTCGAATCATAACTTCGGTTCACAACTTTTTGAGTAGGCGAGTATACTGCACTATGAATAAACCAATGGTTATTAGTTCATATTAGTTTCAATGGCGATCTTGGACGAGTTGGACGGCGGGTGAAGGGGCGCGGCGGCGGCGGCTGCGGGGGTTTAATCAAAGGACTTTATAATATTAAATACTATGGAAAGTAACCTACTTAATTAATATATTTAAGTAGAGATATTTATCAATATTTGTTATTATTACGTGTGTCACGCAGTGTCTCGATTTTAGTGGGATATTGGATTTGTTGCGTCTGTTTGAGTGACTTTTTTTGTTAATTCTGCGCTTGCTATACTCAATAAATTAAATACCTAACTTATTCATATTATTGTAAAGAATTCATTTGTTATCATTATATTTCCTTTGTCTAAAGAAAATAAAATTAATTAAGAAGCACTAATATAAAATTTAATTGTAATCTGTAAACGTACTTTAATCAATTACTATATATCAAATCTGTTTTTCTAATCATCTATTCAATCATACTTTAATTAACGGAGAAAGAAATAGAATATTACTTTATTGAGACGATATTAGTGGTGTAAGTACCGATTTTTCCTACAGAGCTCGCAAATGTTATAAGAATATGGCATGATCAGCAGTCGTCATTTACAAGTTGATTTAAGATATAAAAAATGCACACAATCCTTTCTCATCGTACTTCGAAAAGACGACCTGACTCCAGTCGATATCATACTAATCTTCAGTTCTTCCAATTTAATAACAAAAATACAAACCATTGATAGGTACCAGTTGTCATATAAGGCAGAAAGCTAAATTAATATTTTTTTATTCTTTTTCAGGTAGTCACAAATGGAAGATGGGAAATTCTATTACTTTTGTGACTGAAAAATTATATTGACAAACATTTAGGTACTACCAATCAACTTAGATAATCTACCTAAACATTTTATGTTGTTTTATTCACTTAAATACAAAATCTGATTTCATATGTGTCCCGATTCAGTATCCTTCCCGATTCTCGCAATGTAATCAAAAAGTAGGTGCCAAAGAAGAACTAATCAAGAAAATTAAATGATACAGCAGAAAACAGCTACCTCATTATTTATTGAAATTTTGAAGTAATCTATACCTACTAAAGTAGATGTATCTAAAGGTACCTTGTTTTTTTGACTTAGGTACATACGGAGATTACTTGGTAATAGATCAATAGATAAATGTCAATATGATTGATTTGATAGCATAAAGGTGACGTCTGGAATAGGCATGGAATGAAACCTTATTTTTTATGTCGGTAAATTTCAAACATCTATACAATAAGTATG